>PVHX01031091.1:0-15192 GCA_004024805.1 Geosciurus inauris | reverse complement strand
AAAATACCAGCAACAATAAGTGCTGGCGAGGATGTGGTGAAAAAGGTACACTCCCACATTGCTGGTGGGATTGCAAACTGGTGCAACCAATCTGGAAAGCAGTATGGAGATTTCTTAAAAAACTTGGAATGGAACCACCATTTGACCCAGCTATCCCACTCCTTGGCCTATACCCTAAAGACTTAAAAACAGCACACTAAAGCAGCCACTTCAATGTTTATAGCAGCACAATTCACAATTGCAAAACTGTGGAAGCAACCCAGATGCCCTTCAACAGATGAATGGATAAAGAAACTGTAGTACATATACACAAGGGAATATTATTCAGCAATAAAAGAGAATAAAATTATGGCATTTGCAGGCAAATGGATGGAATTGGAGAACATTATGCTAAGTGAAGTAAGCCAATCCCAAAAAACCAAATGCCGAATGTTCTGTCTGATTAGTGGATGCTGATACATAAGGGGGGCGGGAATGGGAAACATAAGAGAAACGGAGCAACTCTGGATGCGGCAGGGGGGAGGTGAGGGGAGAGAAAAAGGAATGAGTATAGTAAAGATGGTTGATTGAGATGGTCATCACTACCCTAGGTGCATGTATGAAGACACAAATGGTGTGACTCTATCTGGTTTGCAAACAGAGAAATGGAAAAATTGAGTTCTATATAGGTACTATGACTTGAAATGCATTTAAATAAATTAATATAAATAAATAAATAAAAATAAAATCTATGGTTCAAGAAAAAAAAAAAGAAATGAAATAAAATTTAAAAAGCCTGTGGAGAGGCTGTGGGTGTTGCGTCCATCTACAACTTTTTTTAAAAAGTCTTGGGCAAAGGAAATGTAGCTCAGTGGTAAATCCTGGGTTAAAATCCCCAGTACCAAAAACCAAAAATAAACCAATCACAATGATATCCCAACATACATCTATTGCAGAATTCCAAGATATTAAAGACTATGTCAACAAGTGATGGAGATGTGGTAGAACTGCTGTTCTTATACAAAAATGATGGGAAGAAAAAAACAGTACTTTAGAAACCATTGACACTTTCTTAAAAGTGAAAGATTCACCCCCTATATGATCCAACCATTATACACCTATTTGCCCAAGAATGAACGCATATGTCCATATAAAGACCTAAACACAAATAGTTTCTGCAGCTGTTTTTAAAAGCAAAAACTGAAAGCAATGCAAATACTCATCAACAAATGACAAATATAAACTGTAGTCTCCATACAATTGGATCTTGCTCAACAAGATAAATCTCACAAGTATTATGATGATAGAAGCCAGACTCAAAAGGATATATGATACAGGGCTCTATCTACATAAATTTTAAAAAATACATAGTCTAGCCGGGTGCAGTGGCACAAGCCTGTAATAACAGCACTTTGGGAGGCTGAGACAGGAGAATCGCAAGTTCAAAGCCAACCTCAGCAACGGCGAGGCACTAAGCAACTCAGTGAGACCCTGTCTCTACATAAAACACAAAAAATAGGGCTGGGGATATGGCTCAGTGGTCGAGTACCCCTGAGTTCAATATCCAGTACAAAAAAAAAACCAGAAAATACATAGTCTAAAGTGACAAAAGATTTAGCTGTTGTCCAAAACTTAAGGAAGGAGAGACAGAGAGCAAGAGAAAAAGTACAAAGTGGCAGAAACTTTCGGAGATAAAGGAAACGTTTTTTATCAAGACTGCAGTGAGCCAGGCATGGTGGCACACACCTGTAACCCAGCGGCTCAGGAGGCTGAGGCAGGAGGATCACGAGTTCAAAGTCAGCCTCAGCAATGGCGAGGCAGTAAGCAACTCAGTGAGACCCTGTCTCTAAATAAAACACAAAATAGGGCTGAAGGGTGTGGCTCAGTGGTAGAGTACCCCTGAGTTCAATCCCTGGTACCAAAAAAAAAAAAAAAAAAAACCTGTCCAGAAGTGCCCGTGCATCCCTTTAATCACGGTGACTAGGAAGGGTAAAGGCAGGAGGATCAAAAATTGAAGTCTTGGGGCTGGAGTTGTGGCTCAGTGGTAGAACACCTGCCTAGCATGTGTGAGGCACTGGGTTCGATTCTCAGCACCACATATAAATAAATAAAATAAAGGTCCACTGGGGCTGGGGTTATGGCGCAGTGGTAGCGTGCCCACCTAGCACGCGTGAAGCACTGAGTTCAATCCTCAGCACCATATAAAAATAAAATAAAGATATGTGTCCACCTACAACTAAAATATATATATATTTTTTTTTTTAAAAAGGTCCACTGAGAACTAAAAAATATTTTTTTAAAAAAAATTGAAGTCTAACCTTGGCATCTTTGTGAGCAATATCCTTCCCACACTGCCCCACCCCCAAAAAAGCCGGATGAAGCTCAGTGTTTGTAAAGCATCCTTAGGTTCAATACCCAGTACCACCCTCCCAAAAAAAAACTGCCAAACTTAACAGTTTATTATTTGTCAATTATACCTCAAACTGATAAAACTCCAAAACAAACAAAAATGTATGCAGCTGATCTACAAGGAATTATATAGAAAAATGAGAGTAGTACTAGGAATGTTGGTTCATATTCAACAACTTTATTTTGAAATATGCCAACCAAAATTTTAAGTAAAAATAATGTATATCATTTAAATCTCATCTAACTCCAAAATAGTCTGCCGTGGCATATAATGCAAGTATAGTAATAAAATTATTAAACAAGTCAAGCACAGTGGTGCATGCCTGTAATCTCAGCAACTCAGGAAGCTAAGGCAGGAGGACTGTAAGCTTAAGAGCATCCTTAGCAACTTAGCAAGACTCTCTCAAAATAAAAAGGACTGGGATGTAGCTCAGTGGTACAGCACTCTAGGTTCAATCCTCAACACCAAAAACCAAAAACCAAACAAACCAAAAAAAAAAAAAAAAACCAGATAGTAAGGCTGTAGCCAATTAGAATATGACAATGATTTTCAAGAGATAATTACAAAGAGTGAAAAGTCATTTGTAAAATTACCCCTTTCCCAAAGATAAAAATAACTTTCAATTTTTTCATCAAAATATCTGCTAACATCACTTGCATTTTCTAAAACCTAACTATTTTATGTTCCTTCACTTTTCCTCATCTTTATCCCAAGTGTCGGGAGTTTTATTATTTCCACTTCAGAGTCCTATTCAAATTCTTTCTTTTCCTGTTATTATTGTCCTGAATCTGAAATCTTACCACTTCAAATCATTTCTAGAATAAGGTAGGAGACTGTTAACTACTTCAACAGTATCCTACCTTACCTCATTACCTCAAATGTTTTCTCATTCTAACGCATTCTGGATGACTCGTTTTAAAGTGGCTTGTCATCCCTCTCCTGAAGAAGAATCTTTTTGTGTGTGAACTGAGGACTGAACCCAGGGACGCTCTATATTGAAACTATATCCCCAGTCCTTTACTCTGATATATAAAAGGGTCTCATTAAAATTGCTGGGAATTGGGCTGCGGCTGTGGCTCAGTGGTTGAGCGCTTGCCTTGCATACGTGAGTCACTGGGTTCGATCCTCAGCACCACATACAAATAAATAAATAAAAATAAAGATATTGCGTCCATCTACAACTAAAAAAAAATTTAAAAAAAGAAATTGCTAGGAATATTGGGCTGGGGTTGTGGCTCAGTGGTGGAGCACTTGCCTAGCATGTGTGAGGCACTGGGTTCAATCCTATGCACCACATAAAAATAAATAAAAGTCCATCAACAACTTTAAAAAAAAATTTTTTTTTAACTGCTGGGAATAAGCAGTCCTGCCCCAGGTGAATGCATAGCTGGGATTGCAGGAACACATGGCCTTGCTGGTCTGATGAAGAATCTTTTTTTTGTTCTGTTTTTTGTGTTTTTTTTTTTTAGTTGTAGGTGGACAGAATACCTTTATTTTATTTTTATGTGGTGCTAAGGATCGAACCCAGTGCCTCACGCGTGCTAGGCGGGCATGCTACCACTGCGCCATAACCCCAGCCCCCTGATGAAGAATCTTAAGACAGCTCTTCTTGGGCTGGGGTTATGGCTCAGTGGTAGAACGCTTGCCTCGCATGTGTGGGGAACGAGGTTCAATCCTCAGCACCACATAAATAAATAAAATAAAGGTAATGTGTCTATAACAACAACAAAAAAAAGATAGCTCTTCTACTAACAAAAGCTGCATCTCAAAGAGACATGGAAGCCGGGCACGGTGGCTCACGCTTGTAATCCCAGCACTTTGGGAGGCGCGAATTCAAAACCAGCCTCAGCAAGGGTGAGGCGCTAAGCAACTCAGTGAGACCTGTCTCTACATAAAACACAAAATAGGGCTGGGGATGTGGCTCAGTGGTCGAGGGACCCTGAGTTCAATCCTCAGTACCAAAAAAAAAAAAGAGAGAGAGAGAGAAAGACATGGAGACCTTCCATAATATGCCCTCATGCCACCCATTCTTACATGGTCACTTCCTGCATCACATATCCTGAGGATTTCTTGCAATTTGGGCCCAGAATCTTAGGGAATGGGAGACAAAGAATTTTTAGCCTAGATGAACCTAAGACTTAAAAACCTGCTAAAAGAAAGGTTCTTCCATGGTATGAACTTTGCATAGATCCTGGGTTTCATGTCTCAAACATTCCCCAAATGAAAAATTCTATCCTAGACACACCAAATTACTTTCTGAATCCATCTTGTTCTTGCTTGACTCCATGACTCTTTTCAAATGTTTGTTCTTCTCTCACTGGAAGGTCAGACACTCTTAATTTTGTCATTTCTCCCACGCAGCCCCACATGCTCCAGCTATGGATTGACCTGGATGTGGAAAAGTAGATAAACTTCAAATAATCAAGGAAAGGAGAAAGAAGAACAATGGAATAGATCAAGTATAGAGCAGGCAAAGGGTACACAGAATCAAAAAGAGGCAAAGGAATAAACTGTGGGGCTAAGGCCCAAATATAAATGGCATAAATAACCTGCTAAGGGTCCCCGATTTTTTTTTTACCTCTATAAGCCCAAAGCTGCTCTCAAGGGGCCCTGCATGTAGGATATGTATTGGGATCTTAAAAATTGGAGAGGGTGAAGGTTAGAAAAATCATAGAAATGTGTGTTCACCTGTCAAGTTCCCTATGAGCATTTAGTCTTCTTGAAGAAAGAATCCTTATTCATATACCTGAGCTAGCTTTTCATCTCTGTGACAAAAAAAAAAAAAAACCCTGAAATAAACAACTGAAAGGAAGAAGGATTTATTTGGGCTCAGGGTTTCAGAGGTTTTAGCACATGGTCACCTGGCTCCATTGTTTTTAGGCCATGATAAGGCAGAACATCATGGCAGGAAACTCCTGGAACAAAGCTGATCCCCTGGTGGAGAGGGAGGGGCTGAGGACAAAACAAACCAGTCAGAGCACACCCCCCATGACCTACTTCCTCTAATTAGGTCCCACCTCCTAAAGTTTCCACCACCTCTCAAAGGCACTACTAGCTAGGGACCAAGACTTCAACCACAAAAGCCTTTCTTTGGGGGATATTCCAAATGCAAACTATAATGCACTATTTGATTTCCTACACACATCTTCTGACTCAGTGCCATTTCCATTTCAGCGCTTTGTTTCAAAACACTGCTGCAGCAGGGCCCAGTGGCACATGTCTGTAATCCTAGTGGCTCAGGAGGCTGAGGCACAAGAATCTTGAGTTCAAGGTCAGCCTCAGCAACTTAGCAAGGCACTAAGCAACTCAGCCAGATCTTTGTCTCTAAATAAAATATTTTAAAAAGGGTTGAGGATGTGGCTCAGTGGTTAAGAACCTTGGGTTCAATCCACCCTACCAAAAGAAAACAAACAAAAACTGCTGGATTCAACAAGATTATCAGATGTTAATTATGAGTCCTTCTTTTTGCAAACCTATGCCACTTAGTTTACAATATCATATCATTCCATTTTTCAATAGCATTCCCACTAGAAGTTGGCAATTTTTTTTTTTTTGAAAGAGCAATTATGCTCTCCATTGCAACTGCTCAACTCTGGCCTTCTAGGCGCGAAAGTGCAGGGATAACAAATGTGGCACATGCCTATAATCCCAGAGACTGGAGAGGCTGAGGCAGAAGGATCTTGAGTTCAAGGCCAGCCTCAGCAACTGAGTGAGACCCTGTCTCAAAATAAAAGATAAAAAAGGGCTGGAGATGTGGCTCAGTGGTGAAGTGTCCCTGGGGTTCAATCTTTAGTACCAAAAAAAAAAAAAAAAAAAAAGATTGTGACTGTAATGCAAAAACTTATTTATGGACAATGGTATCTGAATTTCATATTTTTATGTCACTAAATATTCTTTTAAATTTTTTAATCATTTAAAATGTAAAAAACTATTTTACCTTACAGGCCATTCAAACATTAGGCTATATTTGGCTTACAAGCCAGTTTGTAGACTCTATATATCTAATTTAAAGATTTAGCTGCATAACCCTTCCATTATTCCATATTTCCAAACCACCAAAATTAACTTTATTTGCAAATCTTTTTACTTAGCCTAAACTGTATGATGGGACTCTGGGAAATGAACAATTAGGCAATTCTTTTGACTTAAACCCATTCAATTTCACCCACATAGGCACTTTAAAAAAAAAAAAAAAAAAAACTTGCTCATCTAGTTTCTGATTTAAAACAGTGAAGAAAGAAAAAGGGCATTTTAACAAGTTGTGTAAATGGAACAAAGAACAATTACTCTGTTATACTGATGACAAATGTCTAAAGAGTCCATTATGGTGTATCTCAATTCTCAGTCCTAACTTCCTCTCCCACAGATTCAAAGACTAAAAACCAAACTGTAGATTTTGAGTTTGATAACTCATTTTCAGATTTTAAAGAAATGAACAAGACCAGAAGAAAGAAGTTACTCTGATCAAGTATACTGCAAAAAATGAGAAAACACCTTATGAAAATTATGACTGGTAATAAGATGAAACATAACTGAAACACCCTGTCCTTTGAAATATAATTTTCTCACATTGATTCATTTATAAATATTTTATGCATGAATAAGTCAATGTATTTGGAATAAAAATTTAAATAAATATCCAAAACAATCATGGTCTTTTTTTTTTTTTTAATATCTTTATTTATTTATTTTTATGTGGTGCTGAGGATCGAACCCAGTGCCTCACGCATGGAGGTGAGAACTCTACCACTGAGCTACAATCCCAGCCCCCAATCATGGTCTTTTGACCTCTTGGACCTATGGTTCTGTATCAACTGTCTAGTGTCATGGCTACTAGCCACATGTAGCTATTTAAATTTAATTAAATTAAGGGTGAAGATTGTAGCTCAGAGGTAGAATGTTTGCCTAGCAGACACAGAGCACTGGGTTTGATCCCTAGGACAGCAAAAAACAAACTAAATTAAAACCTTAGATGCACTAGCCAACCTTCAAGTGTTCAAGAGCCCACTTTAAGTTACCACATTGAAGAACACAAAATAGAGAATATGTCCATCTGGTTTAAAATGTTATATACTTTCCTATCTCAAAAAAGTAAAGATTAAAATGAAATTTAACTTATTTCATTAATAGAAGAGTACAAAATATTTATCATCCACCTCCTTGTGAAGTACCCCATGATGGTCTTCTTATAGATGTAGTTATTTATTATTAACTGGAAAAACTTCCTCCTAGGCCAGTACATACAGCAAAATAATCATCAAATGCTGTTATCGAGGTGTTAAATTTTCTACACATTCAGGAAATGAGGATTTCATCAATAACTTTCAGCTTCCTTATTAGCTTCCAACCACTCTCATTTGTACTTTCAGTACTCCTAACTGTAGTTATTTCCTTGTCCTGGGAAGTGAAGAATTCTGCACTCAACTGACTTTCACATAACTCTTTCTAAGCAGAAAACAGCTCTTCCTTGTCACCGCTGCCCAGTACCTGGCACATAAAAGGCATTCAAATAATTGCTGCATGAAAGTCAATGAACTATGGGTCTATGGTGACGTCAAAATAAAACAAAAATCAGATTCCATTTCACAACTCTAGGTATTCACGGGAACAAGGTTTCTAAGTCCCTGAAAAATCAACTTAGCAACACCTTCAAACACCCTGTCTGTAAATAAAAAAGGGCTGAGGATATGGCTCAGTGGTTAAGCACCTCCGGGTTCAATCCCTTGTACCACACAAACACTCCCCCAACAAAAGTAGAAAATAGATATGGGGAAGAAAAGTACTGTAAATTGACCCACAAAAGTAAAATTAATCTGTTACTTAGTTGTGAGACAGACTCACTTTTAAATAAATATGTGCAACTACAAGGGAATATTATGTTCAGCCTTAAAGACAGAAGAAAATAGCACTAATAAATACACACACACACACACACAAAATCCAAGCCAACAAAAAAAAATGGAAATTCTATCACATGCTACAAACATAACAAAATGCTTATAGTTTACACTACTATAATTGTATAATTAACAGCTAATAGGATATATACTTTATACTGTTTTACTCAATAAAAATTTATAAATTATTTCTTATAGTAACATTACAAAAAACTGATTGTCACAAGCTTGTTATATATTTTTCTAAAAAGAAAACCAAAATGTAATAAATTATTTCCAATTATCTCCAAAGAGATATCTATGGTATTTTGCTGCTACTGAAGCCTTGTAAAAATATCGAATAAGGGGCTGGGGTTATGGCGCAGTGGTAGCATGCTCGCCTAGCACGCATGAGGCACTGGGTTCGATCCTCAGCAGCATATAAAAATAAAATAAAGATATTCTGTCCACCTACAACTAAAAAATAAATAAATAGATAGATAGATAAATAAATAAAAATATCAAATAAAATAAGATAAGCTCTCTGAGCCCAGTGCGGTGGCACACGCCTGTAATTCCACCACTTTGGGAGGCTAAGACAGGAGAATCACGAGTTCAAAGCCAGCCTCAGCAACGGCGAGGTGCTAAGCAACTCAGTGAGACCCTGTCTCTACATAGAACACAAAACAGGGCTGGGGGTGTGGCTCAGTGGTCAAGTGCCCCTGAGTTCAATCCCCAGAACCAAAAAAAAAAAAAGCTATCTGGCTACAATATTTTTTTTTATTTTTATTTTTATTTTTTTAGTTGTAGATGGACACAATGTCTTTATTTTATTGGTTTGTATGTGGTGCTGAGGATCGAACCCAGGGCCTCATGCATGCGAGGCAAGCGCTCTACCACTGAGCTACAATTCCAGCCCCGGCTACAATATATTTTAACAATACTCTATGTAGGTAGTGTCAATTTTTATTTTTCCACTATAGGAAAAAGTAATAAACTTTGTCTCATTCATTTAAAATGCAAGTTGTTAGCTGGGCACAGTGGCACACACCTGTAATCCCAGCCCTTTGGGAGGCTGAGACAGGAGAATTGCGAGTTCAAAGCCAGCCTCAGCAATGGTGAGGTGCTAAGCAACTCAGTGAGACCCTGTCTCTACATAAAACACAAAATAGAGCTGAGGATGAGGATCAGTGGTCAAGTACCCCTGAGTTTAGTCCCTGATACCCGCCCCCCCCCAAAAAAAAAAACCAAGTTGTTTTCATAACAGTAACTAGTGAAAAAAAAACCTTTAACAAAGCTCTAATTACCAGCCGGGCGCAGTGGCTCACGCTTATAATCCCAGCACTTAGGGAGGCTGAGACAGGAGAATCTCGAGTTCAAAGCCAGCCTCAGCAAGGGCAAGGCACTAAACAACTCAGTGAGACCTTGTCTCTACATAAAACACAAAATAGGGCTGGGGGTGTGGCTCAGGGGTCGAGTGCCCCTGAGTTCAATCCCCGGTACCAAAAAAAAAAAAAAAAAAAAAAAAAGCTCTAATTACCAAAGGGACAGTTTCAGTTTGCAATTATGAAAAGGTTCTGGTGGTAGACAGTGGTGATGGTTGCACAATAATGTGAATGTACATAGTACCACTTTTAACTCTGTGCTTAAAAGGGCCTACAGTGATCAATTTTATGTTATATATATTTTAACAATGAGAAATGTTTAAAAAAGAAACCACTCTGCCTTTAAATGTTCTGTATGAATTAAGAGGAAGTTTCGGGCTGAGGTGTAGCTCAGTGGTAGAGTGCTTGCCTAGCACGCTGGAAGCCCTAGGTTTGATCCCCAATATTGGGGGAGTGGGGATATTCATATAGGTCATTTGCAGTAAGCTACTGTTAAGTTATGTGTGTTAATTCATGCAATTAATTCTAAACTGCCACTAATAAAGACATCTCAAATGTCTCAAGTACTTATCAAAGACAGAGTTATAAAAATTGAAAATTTTCCTGGAAAACCTACACACTTTTTTTTTTTTTAAATATTTTTTTAGTTGTTGATGGATCTTTATTTTATTCATTTATTATTTATATGTGGTACTGAGGATCGAACCCAGTGCGTCACGCATGCTAGGCAAGCGCTCTGCCACTGAGCTACAGCCCCAGCCCCCCTACACACTTTTTCAGCGGGACCATAGAAATGACATAAAGTCTGAGTATCAATGAGAATATAACTACTTGGCAAACTGAAGACACTATTTGGTTCAGAATGCCTCAAATATTTTCTAAACAACTTCTGTACAATCAGTGATACGTTTTAAAAAAAAGTTTTGGGGGGCTGGGATTGTAGCTCAGCGGTAGAGCGCTTGCCTCGCATGCGTGAGGCCCTGGGTTCGATCCTCAGCACCACAAACAAAGCAATAAAATAAAGACATTGTGTCCACCTACAACTAGAAAAATAATTAAAAAAAAAAAAAAAAAAAGTTTTGGGGCTGAGGTTGTAGCTCATGGTAGAGCACTTGCCTCACATGTGTGAGACACAAGGTTTGATCCTCAGTACCACATAAAAATAAATAAAATAAAGGTATTGTGCCCATCACGACTAAAAATATTTTTTACAAAAGTTTTACTTAAATATATCAAAATTTGCCAAGAACATATGAAGCAATTAGAAAGAGTAATAGTATAATAGTAGCATCAAATTATAGCAACAATCAAGAGTGCCTCATAAATAACCATGTAGGGGCTGGGTTGTGGTTCAGTGGCAGAGCGCTTGCCTCACATGTGTGAGGCACTGGGTTCGATTCTCAGCACCATATAAAAATAAATAAACAAAATAAAGCTATGATAGATAGATAGATAGATAGATAGACAGACAGATATCCACCCATGTAAAAATCCTAAGGTCAAGTACTGGCCTAAAGCCCAGAAAACACACAACAGAATGGACATGAGCAGGAAGAAGAGTCTTAAAATCACTATTTATTAAGTAATGCCTGGGCGAATGTACAGGTATTATGCTGAATATATCATGTGAATTCTCATTTGATCTTCACAATAACCCCCATGCTATAATAAATACTGTTTTACAAATGAGTAAACTAAGTCACACAGGAGTTAAACAACATACTCAGATTATACAACTATTAAATGACAGGACCAGTGTAAGAAGCCACATCCATCAACAAAGTCTATACCATTTTCAAGTTTACAGAACCCAGCTTAGGTGTCTTATCTAGTTGCTATCTCCTTTTTGAACACTGAAAAGACTGCACAGAGGCTGAGACAGGAGAATCGAGAGTTCAAAGCCAGCCTCAGCAAGGGCGAGGCACTAAGCAACTCAGTGAGACCCTGTCTCCACATAAAAACACAAAATAGGGCTGGGGATGTGGCTCAGTGATCAAGTACCCCTGAGTTCAATCTCCAGTACCAAAAAAAGACTGCACAGTTTTCAGTGCCTATTTTCCTGGAGGTTTGGGGAAGATAAATCACACCCTTCAAAGGAAAGCAGGCAGCAGAGGTGGGTCAGGAACCCAAGTCTTCTGACTTCTCATTTACTGCTTTTCCTTTTCAATTATACTTACCAGAGTGATGGTTTTAAAGTTAGGCTCACATGTTACTTAATATGCTTCCCTTTAAAGGACAGACCTAAATTCTCCCTTGCATGTGGGCTACACACAGTAACTCCTAGAGTGGGTCATAAAAAGTACTACAGCCTTTTCCTGGTTCACTCCCAGATCACTCCTTCTGGACAAAGCCAGCTGACATGGTGTGAGGACACTCAAGGACAGGCACCCGTGGTAGGAAGCAAGGCCTCCTGCCAACAGCTTGGAAGTAAATCCTCCAGCCCCAGCCAAGTCTTCAAATGACTGCAACCTTGAGCCAGAATCTCCCTAATAAACTGCCTCCAAATTCCTCACACACAGAAACTGTGATGAAAAGTGTTGTATTAAACCACCACATCTACAATAATTTTTTACATGGTAATAGGGAACTAATGGGAAAGAAAAAAAAAACCTGTGTGTGACCCACACCTTGCCATCTAAGTAGCAGTGAAGAAGAGTATAGGCCCTGCAGATCACCTCGTAATACAAACTATGTGACCCGGAATAAGGGACAATCTCTCAGACTTAGTTTTGTCATCTGTTAATATGAAAGATAGTAAGTTCTTCATTTTAAATACACTCCCCATTTTACAATAATCTCTCCTCTAATCTAACCTCCCCAGAGTCACTGAGGAGTAAATGGAATAATGTGACCAGCACTTGGCATGGTACCTAACACTCAATAAAGGGTTAGGTAAAAATTTATTGCTACAGAATCTTACTTCTTTAATCGGCTCTCCACTAGCAGTTTCCCCAGGCTTATGACCAAACTTTTAAAAATTCCCAATTCTCAACAAGGAACACCTCCATTGCTGCCCTAAATTCTCCAAAATTTTTTTCTCACTGGTCTTCATTAATTTGTTCTGCTGTTGCACAACACTCATCTAAAACTGCCCCTTCCTGCTGCTCCCAGAGAATAAACAAACATGGTTCTCTTCTTATTTGTTACTTCTGTTGTTCCTTCTTTCTCTACCCCTTCAAATTCAGTCTAGCCTCAAAGTTATCTCCTTGGCCTTCTAAACCCTCAATAATGGCCTTTTTTATGGATGACTCCCCAACTCCACTTATCATCTGATTCACAGATCCTAATCTCCACAGCTCAGTATCTCCATATAAATGCCCCACACCCCCAACTCAACAAAAATTAAACTTTTTCCCTTTCCTTCTTTTTGCCATCTTTCCCACTCCCAACCCTGCTCCTCCCTCTGTATTCATTAAAAGATCAGTCTCCAAAATCATCAAAGATGAAACGTCCAAAGTCATATTACAATCTTTCCCCATCTGCTTTCAACAAATATATTAGGCATGATGCTGGGTGCCAGGGACACATGGTATGCAGTTGTGTACTGCCCCTAGGAGCTCACAATCTAGCATCTAATCAGTGGCCAAGTCCTAATGAGCCCACCTGTGCAAAGACCAACATTTCCATCCCCTTCTTTCTATTCCTACCACAACCATCCGTCCTCTCACCCCTGGGGACTAACAGCATCCTAAAATCTCTCTCCAAATCTTCAATCCCTGCCCTGCCTAAATCCATCCTTCACACAGTTACCAGTTACATTTCTCAGTAGGTGATTATGCTACTCAGATTCTCAAAAATCTGCAATGATCCCATTGCTTTTAGAGAAAGTAATAATTCCTTGGCATTACCATAATAGTGCTTCCTGATTTTTCCACTCAAATCATCTTCTGCAACCTTCTGGCACATTCCATGTGTACAAAGACATGTAGGGCATCTCCCTCTCTCCTTAACACTCACATTTCTTTTTACCTGCTATTCCTCAGAATATCACAACCTCTTGGCTAGAACCATCAACATAATTGACTGATTCTTCCAATAATTTTATATAGTGCAATAACTGTACTCCTCTTTGCTAACATTCCATTCCACTTTATGTCATTTGTTTACTTGTCTGTCTTTATGAATAGGTCATAAATCCCTCACTACCATTAATTAGCTGGGCAAATCTAAATCACCACATTATCTGAGGTTCAATTTTCTCATTAGTAAAATGAAGGGGTGGCTTTAAGTAACTACTAAGGAACTCCCAACTCCAAAGTTCCATAAGAATGACTTATTTATCATTTGAAAAAGGCAGTACAGCACAGTTATAAGCTTAGTCTTGGTAGCCTTGAATCCTAGCTCTGACTAACCAGCTCTCAACAATGGGCCTACTACTAACATTTCTGTGCTTCAGTTTCTCATCTGTAAAATGAATTCGGTTAGAATTCAGTTTTTTGTTACTTTTAATAACAGCTTTAATCAGATATAACTTATATACCTTACAATTGACCCATTTAAATTGTAAAATTTAACTTTAATAGTAGAATAGGAGGAGACTGACAGGGACAAAGGAGGGATGGCAAAGCGAAGGAAGTATGGAATGTATTTTTTAAAAAGCATGCTATGTGCATATATAAATGTACCACAGGGAATTTCACCTTTATGTGTAAGTAGAAAGAATCAATCAAAAATAAATCAATAGGCCGGGCACAATGGCACACACCTGTAATCCCAGTGGCTGAGACAGAAGGATCCTGAGTTCAAAGCCTGCCTCAGCAAAAGCAAGGTGTTAAGCAATGCAATGAGACCCTGTCTCTAAATAAAATACAAAACAGGGCTGGGGATGTCGCTCAGTGGTTCCATGCCTCTGAGTTCGATCCCTACACTCAAAATAAATAAATAAGTAGATAAACAAAAGGAAGATCAGTAGAGTAGAGGAAGGAGGGGTGGGAAAGGAAGGGAACATAAACTGAAATTGAATTTCATGCATGTAAGAACCCAACTACCATGTATAACTATAATGGTCTAATTAAAAAATAAATTAAAAGTAAAAAATAACAGTAGGGCATGGGCACACATCTGTAATCTCAGTGGCTCAGGAGACTGAGGCAGGAGGATCCCAACTCCAAAGACAGCCTCAGCGTCAGTGAGGTGCTAATAAGCAACTGGTGAGACCCTGTCTCTAAATAAAATACAAGATAGGGCTGGGGATGTGGCTCAGTGGTTGAGTGCCCCTGAGTTCAATCCTCGATACCCAAAATAAAAATTTTTTAAAATAACTTTTAATACCTTAACAGACTTGTACAATCACCCCCATAATTAATTTTCTTTTTCATCACTGCAAAAAGAAACATACCAGCCAGCCGGGCGCGGTGGCTCACGCTTGTAATCCCAGCACTTAGGGAGGCTGAGACAGGAGAATCTCGAGTTCAAAGCCAGCCTCAGCAAGGGCGAGGCACTAAGCAACTCAGTGAGACCCTGTCTCTACATAAACACAAAATAGGGCTGGGGATGTGGCTCAGGGGTCGAGTGCCCCTGAGTTCAATCCCCGGTACCAAAA
>PVHX01031090.1:0-15192 GCA_004024805.1 Geosciurus inauris | reverse complement strand
AGCATACTACAGTCACTTGACGCAGTCACTTCAATGTTTATAGCAGCTCAGTTCACAATAACTAAACTGTGGAACCAACCTAGATGCCCTTCAATAGATGAATGGATAAAGAAACTGTGGTACATATACACAATGGAATATTACTCAGCAATAAGGGAGAATAAAATTATGGCATTTGCAGGTAAATAGATGGAATTGGAGAATATCATGCTAAGTGAAGTAAGCCAAGCCCCCAAAACCAAAGGCCAAATGTTCTCTCTGATAAGTGGATGCTGATCCACAATGGGAGAGAGGGCATGAGAATAATGTAGGAACTTTGGTCAAAGGGGAGGGAGAGGTGGAGAAGGGACACGAGAGCAGGTAAGATGGTGGAATGAGATGGACATCATTGCCCTAGGTTCATGTATGACTGCACATATGGTGCGACTCTACATCGTGTACAACCAGAGAAATGAAAATTTGCGCTCCATTTGTATACACTGAATTGAAATGCATTCTGCTGTCATGTATAACTAATTAGAACAAATAAGAAAAAAGATTTGTCAACTTCCTTAGGAAAGGAGAATTACAGAGTACAGTTTTATCTAAACATGGTTTCTTTCCAAAACTCTTTTGGTGGAATCCTCTTAGTCTTGTCGGACCATCCTCTGGGATCATTCCCAGTTGCTGAATTTTCATTTTATCTACAGCACTAGCATTTATGCAAGACTGATCTTGTGAACAAAATCTTTTTTGGTTTTTGCAAATCCTTTTATTCCCATGCTATCTGTTCATGTGTTTAGCCATTTAAAGTACTTGTTGAAAAATTACACTATGCCACATGTATAAATATACCACAGTGAGTTAGACCTTTATGTATATTTATAAAGCTCCAATTCAAAAAGAAACAACAAATAAATAGAAGTAAGATCAGTAGGGTACAGGAAGAGGAATAGGAGATGGAAAGGGGAAGGAGAGAGGAGGCACTGTGGACTCTATGGAGTAAATTAGATCCCATGAATGTATGATTATGTCAAAATGAACCCAGCTAACATGTATAACTACAATGAACTAATAAAAACATTTAAAAAATATTTGTTAAGTACCTACCATTACAGGGATAGTGTTGTGTGATTCAAATCCTTCATAATGGGGTATTTTAGTTTTCAGTGCATGATACTTTTACTTGATACAAGAATCTCGTGGAACAAAGCTACAAATTTATTTACTCTACCAATACATAACAAAAATAACCCATGACCATAATTGCTTCTGTAAATGGTAATGCCAGTTGTGTTTTTTGTTTTTTTCTGTGCTATGACATGTTACCCTGGGTGAGAATGTCATGTTACCCTGGGTGAGAATGTCCAAGAGTCTTAGAGAAAGTTGCCTCTTTCTATCGGGTCTCAAACTTAGGACTTGATTCATGGTTAAGGAGATCCTACCTTTGTGACCTTCTATGAAGCTAGGTTGTATTATGTTTTATCTTCTTTCTTTTTTCAGTAACAATCACAACATCAAGTTCCTACTTATTATTAACAATCTCCTCTTTGCTTCTTCTATCTAGCCCTGTTAAATAGTATTCCTTTAAATGTTAGATGCCAGAATATTCCCCAAGCTCTGTTTTCTCTACTTCTGCCAACACACTGAGGTTCTTCTCTTTAATGTGATGATACTATTATCCCAGTAGATGCATCATGTTTGTACGATAATTATTCCTCAACCTTTCATTACTGGTTTGGCCACATGTAGTAACTTGAGCTAGTTATGACTAAGTTCCAAGCTTTGTTCTTCATAGTGTCACACATTATATGCTGTGCTCATGCCACAAATGTCCCTTAAAAGATGAAAAGAGAAAAGATGTCTTGAATCACTTCTACTTATATTTACATTTGGCAATAAGTCTTTCTTTAGTACTTAGGTGTCATTCAATCCTCACAATAATCCTATGAAGTGGCTTTATTATTTATTAAAATAAATATTACTAAGGATATTTAGAGATTGTTATTTAAAAATAAACAACTGAATCTTGAAAATGTTCAAAAGAATTCTTAAATAATTCAACCTATTACATATTCCTCCTTGCACTCTTTTTCTGGGGCATGAAAGACCCTTCACCCTCCGGCGGTGTCTATCAACCCAATACTAAAGGAATGACCTTATTATCACTCTCAGTTATGGGCATTACATAATGTCAGCCAGTACTGTTATAATAAAAGTGTTAACATGTGGCCTTTCTGAAAGTTAATGTGCAACTAAGAACCCTGGTTTGGTGAGGCTAACACCTCAAATGCTGTATGAGCAGATCAGACTGCAATGGGATACCTGCACTGATTAACAGGGACAATTTCTAGAAACAGAATTTGCCCCATATTGAGTCATATGACAATATGGCATATGCTATTAAAAGGCATTTGTGGATTAAGAACATCACTGGGTAGCAAGTGGTCTTAGAGATTATTTGGTTCAAATTCCTTGCTTTGAAAAAGGAGCTGTATACCAGTCTTGGCAGAAGAACATCTATTGTCTGCTTAAGAGAGACTTCTGAATACCTCCCTGGGCTGTACCTTCTCTTGCTGATCAGCTGTGAAGGTATATTGGTTTTCTATCACTACAGAGCAAACTCAACAGCTTAAAACAACACAAATTTAATATCTCACAGTTTCTGTGGGTTGGGAGTCTAGCTTGCTGATTCTTTAGTAAGCGTCTCACAAGACAGAAATCAATGTCTGCTGGGCTGTGTTCCTTCTGATGCTCAGGGGCCTCACTCAGGCTCGTGTGCTTGTTGGTAGGATTAGTACCTTGTAGTTCCTGAACCAAGACCACTGGTCTGTTGCTGGTTGGCATCTGTAAGTTACTCTCAGTTCTTAGAGAATACTAATCTGCCCCACTGCACCCTCCATCTTCAAAAGAGCAATGAGAGCTTCCCTTGCATCCAATTACTCCCACGCTTTAAATATTTCTAGCTTCAGGAAAGGCCCAGTCTCTTTAAAGGGTTCATCTTCTTGTGGCAGGTCTACCCAGTCTCCCTTTGGATGAACTCTGCAGAGTACATGAAAAATCCCCTTTGCTACATCATGACAGTATAATCATAGGAGATAGCCTATCATAGTCCAGGTTCTATCCCACTGGACTATGATAACCAGAGGAGGGTACACAAGGGAAAAGATCACTGAGAGAGGTTTGTGCTAAGATTTTTCCACCACAGTGGTTAGAAAGGTCTTGCAAACCTGCCCACCTCTATAATGTGCTCCACGTCAGTCACTCAACTGTTGGAAGACAACGACCACCTTTGTTCTTTAGGGAACTGCAGTCAATTTCTCTTAAACTGTTCTGATTTGTGATATCTTACAGACATCCCACCAAATACATCATTCATTCTTGAAATTTCTCTGAGAGTATAAGTTTTAGAATGAAAACTTCATAGATTTTTTTCTCAAAAGTACAGATTACAGCAGAACTTATTTTATTTCCTCTATTCTGCCAAACATACTTCCATTAAGTCCTTCCACAACAAATATTTTTAAAAGCTACATCACCCTGGCAACTAAAATTCAGCCATAACCAAATCAAGTACTTAAATGACATTTTTTATGCACAGCTACAAGCCTAAGTTACTGATTCGCTCACCTTGTATTTTAACAATAATTTAAAACAACAACTCAATAGTGAGGCCTGTTTTACTACAACCTACCAATTTCTCTCCCACAATCCAGCCTAGAGAAATGTTTAAATCTTGATTCTGTCACCTGTATTCTTATCTCTCCCTCACAGCTAGTGTCAGTTCAAGATTGATAGGCTTGCCTTCATCCAAGTTGTTATTATAAATGTTGATGGGAGACAGAAGAGAGCCAATAGGGCTGGCTTTCAATTTCAATTTTCATTTTTCATTATTAATCCTTTTGGAGTTTTTTTTTGGGGGGGAGGGAGCTTTAATGGAGGAGAAGGAACAGACAATGTATGTGAAGTAATCTAAATGTTCAAATTTCTTGGTTTCTTTTGCCAACTCTTCACAGATTGCTCTTGTAATGGTGGAACTCCAACAATTATCATTCCCCACATTTTAATCAGAGAAGGGGAAAATGTGCTTAACACCAGTTTCACATCATATATGTATGCCTGCACTTTTTGACCTGCACATCATAAATGCAGTGTGAATGAACTCCTTATTTTCTATAGCGCTTTCTATATTTTGTACATGACTTTCACAGAAATTATGAATCAGGAGGGTAAGTGGAATTATTTTTACACAGCCAGCAAGGTTCAAAAAGGCTTCCACCACTGCATGGTTAGCAAACCCAGATTTGTTCTCTTAGGATTTTGAGCTCCTCTACAAGTTGGCAGGAGGAAATTACCACGAAGCAAGATAACCTTGTTATTGCTCCTGTGTCCTCCACACTAAGGGGCTCTTGCTTTGAGGGCTGTTCCCATTTGGAGTTTGGATTTCCAGGAAGTGGGTACAGAAGGGGGCACAGACCGAATGTCTGGGCTTTGCAAAAGATATGAGTAAAGCAACATTCATGGCTGTGGCGGGCCCAGAAAGACCATCCTCAGAAAGTAGGTGCAGTGAGCACATGTCCAGAGGACCCTGAAGCAGAGGCTGATATGCACACAGTGTGCTATGGACATCCTGGGGTGGGAGCAGATGGGATGCTTTTTTCCTCCCAGAAGGGTAACGATGACAAAACAATACCTGTCAATCACTGAGAACATTCCAACCTCTCCTAGGAGGGTCCATGAAATAGTAATCAGGAGATAATCTGTGTGTGCACGCACACTCATGTACTTGGGCGGGGGCAATAGGAGGGTTCCCCCAAATCATAAGTGTGGGAAACACATCACAGGAGAATGCTTCCTTAAAGTTTCACTAAGAACCTATAATGTATTTACCTGCCTACTCTTTTCACTTGGTATTTCTCAAGCCTAAGTGAGCAGGAGAAAAAGGAGACTTTTATGTAACAGATTAATAATATTGCTCAACAGAAGATACTTCTGGAAAAGCTATGTCCCTTTATTTAATCCTCAGCCCAATCTCAAGTAGTAACTTTTACCATCCCCATCGGGTTAGATAATTGGCCTAACAGAACCGAAATTCAAATTCAGATCATCTCGTGATCAAATCTCATTCCATTAGGCTTGGGCCACGAAGCAGGAAGGCTCTGGGCTCATTGGGGTCTGTGCTGTGAAGGATTCTCTTGGGCTGTCAGTGAAGTTGGGGGTCATCAGAGGACCCCCAAGAGAAGATGAGAAAAGCTACCTGAAATTGGAGAGGCTAAGGGAAATCCCTGGATAGTACAAATTTTTAGGATAAGGAAAGGTGAAGGAAGAGGAGCCTATAAGAGCTGGACTATAATGGGGAGGGTGAGAGGGGGCAGAAGCAGGTTGGGAAGGCCAGTTGAGACCTGGCAAGTGAGGGTGTCAATTGCCCAGCTGCTGTGCATGCGAAATGAAACACTGCTTATCCCGGGCAGTGCGTCACCCCCACCCCAGCCAGAGGATTTAGGGCCTGGAACAGGAGAGGGAAATGATGACAGTCAATTCTCAGGTCAATGCACTGCTTTATATCTGTGCTAAGCTCATCAAAATGACCCCAGATTGCTCTTGGATAGTTCACAGGTTTTCCCCATCCACTTAGGTTCTGCTAGGTGTTTGATTGAAGGAATCCATTATTTACTCCAACAGGGTGTGGTTTTCACTTCGAATCCTTTTACACAATCACAGCTGTTCACTTGAAATGATGAATACAAGTAGAAGTCAGATTGGATCATGAGAAACTTTCAGGAAAGGAAGAGTAAATGGGGAGAACCTGTAAGAGTCACACAGTGGCAGCCACCAAGGTAGGGACTAAGCCATGCTCAGTCCCTACTTTTGACCTACTGATTGTTTTTGTTTGTTTGTTTGTTTTTAAATTTATTTCCAAAATTTATAATCAGGCTATTTCATACAAAAATCCAAATTTTCAGCTTCCCTTTGAAAGCTTAAGTCTGACAATACCAGGCTGTTGACTCACAGGACAGAAAAATGCCTAGAGCTAAGTCATAGCTTCTTCTTTAGTTTGTGTACTTACTACCCCCCCCGCCCCACCCCCGTCCAGGCCCACCTGACCCTCAGGATTACCTGAACAACTGGAATAAAATTTGCCTCTGTGCTCTCTGCCCAGGAGTAAGATCCATGAAAGAGAAATCCACAGCCAGCTCCCCCTCCCCAGAATGCCCTGGCAGTGTGAGGTAAACAAGGCTGGACTTCAAAGAAAGCTTCTTGCTGGAAAGTCTACAAGTCTAGAAGGGTTCGGTCACCCACAGAAAAGAAGAAAACTGTAGCACCTGTTCCATGACTTAATACTTTCATACCCATGTCCTCCCTGTGATGTGGCAGAATTAAAGTACTGGACTATCAGCTTTGCAAACACAATGCCTCCTTAGAGAAGAACAGAGAACTACATAAGGTTTTCATGATCACTCATCTGTACATTCAGAAAACCTCAGGTCTGACAGCTGTTCAGCAACAAACACAGGCAAATAGATTTTAATTCTTTCCAACACTTCAGCCTTAAGATTTGTAAGTACTGGGGCTGGGGTTGTGGCGCAGTGGTAGCGCACTCGCCTAGCATGCGTGAGGCACTGGGTTCGATCCTCAGCACCATATAAAAATAAAATAAAGATATTCTGTCCACCTACAACTAAAAAATAAATATTAAAAAAAAAAGATTTGTAAGTACTGTACCATCACAGAGCTTAGTGTGGTACAATTATGCACAAATATGGGCAGCATTCATAATTTTAAAATTCTTAGCAGCCACATTAAAGAAGTAAAAGGAATCAGATGGAATTAATTTTCATAGTAGATTCTATTCAACCCAACCTACCTGAAGTGTGTAACCAATATGAAAATTATTAGTAGGACATTTTGCATTTTTTAATATTTCTCAAAATCTAGTATGAATTTTATACATATAGCACATTTCAGTTTGGATCAGTTACTTTTCTAAAACTCAAGAACCTTAGGTGGCCCAATGGCCACCTTATTGGACAGCACAACTGTAGATATAATCACTTACTTTCCTTAGATTAACAAACAAGAATAGGAAGAGCAGGTACCGATTTCCCACAGCTCTCAGAAGGAACCAGAGAAGCCAGAGAGGAAACTGACACCCTTCTAATATATAAATTGGGTCTCTGGGATCTTTTCAGCCTCAAGGCATTCTTCCATTCCTTCTCTCCTTTCTTTCTCTCTTTCTCCTCTCTCTCTTTCCCTCCTTTTCTCATTGTCCAGCTAGAGACACTATTACAGTGTAGACAACCAGGGGTGTAAAAGCCAAGGAGTAGGCTGGATTCCAAGCCTGCCCTATGCAGGCTAATGACCTTGGGCAAGTTACCTAACCTCCCTGGTCTCAGATTTCTTTTCTATGAAATAGGATTAGTTCCTTCTTTAGTTAATTCTGAGGATTAAATAAAACCATAAATGCAAACTCCTCAATACCAAGTACACACTGTCAGAATTTTCAAGATTTTAATGATTAGTTTTCAAGATTTATATATATGTTTTGTAGAAAACAAGAACTGAAGACATGAGAATTTTTTTTAAAGTATATGCTGAAGTCCCCGGCTATGGATCACTTCTGCAGCACCAGGGCCTTAAGACCTCTCTTTGTCTTAGCAAAAAGCATGACTTTGGCCCAAAGCACCCTGAGCCCAGGTCATTCAGACACACCAAAAGCAAGAGAATAAGAAAGCATTTCCGTTCTCACCGAAGTGTGTCCAATCACAGGATGACCCAGAGGATAAGGGGGGGACACCTCAGTGTGCACCGTGTGACAAGACACCACAATGACTCTGCAGAATGGCTGAAGCAGCTTCCCACGGTCCACCGCATATGGAGATGGAAAAGCTCTACCATCCAAAAGACACAACTTTCTCAGCTCTTGCAGGTTCTCTTACAACAAAATCATGCCCTGCAGCTCTCACGATGCTTTACCAGACTCTGACCTTTCCAGGTACTAGAAGCACCACCATTGGCACTACAGTTTGTCCTCTAATTTAACTGAAAACAGTAGCCCTGGCCCACAGTCTTGGGTACTTTGAGAAAACTAATAAATAAAGGAAGACTCACCAACTCATTCTCCTCTCCTTGGTTGAGCAAAGCCCGATGGTCCTTCTCACTCTTCTCCTCCATCTGAAGCAGACCTGTCAGGGCCCCTCCTGGCTAACTCCTTGGGGAAATGTTGAAACCACCTGAGCTTCTGTGAACTCAGTGGCTACTTGTCATTGCTGTTCTCAGGTGCTTATAAAATCTGTTGGCACACACCTTGCCTATTAGACCAACAAAGGAAAGGGAGGAAATCCTCTCCTTGGCCACAGGATTGGTCTGTTAATCCATCTGCTTGATGTGTGTTTATTCTTCCTAGTGTTTATTTACTGAGCTAGATGTGTCTGTGGTCCTAAAGAATGATGGGAAAAGGAGTTGTTGAACTAGAAAGATAAATAATTTCACATGCTTTCCATAAATGTCTCAGCCAAGTAGGAATGGCCCCTTTGCTCAAAACCTGAGACAAAAGAATTAACCAGTGAAAGATGTATTTAAAAAATTCTGTGGACTTTAGAGACTTAATGAGCGTGTTAGGTGTGGCCATAAAAATTAAAGGAAGGGAGGTTGGCTTATGATGGGGAATACAGGCATAATTCTGGAATCAGAAAATTCTGAATTCTAATCCCTGCTCTGTTAAGGAGCCTGAACAAATTAGTTAAAATCTAAATTTTAGGTTTCTATGATATAAAACATCAACAATGATTATATAGTTGATATGAGGACTTACAGTATTTGTAACAGGCCAAATGGAGCACCCACCATACTCAATAAGAGGTAAGCGATCATCCTTATAACACTCTAGTACTAATCAAGAAGAGAAACACTTTTAAACAGTGATTTGATTCCTTTTTGTTTTGTTTTGTTTTTTGGGTTTTTTTTGTCGTGACTTGAGCAATACAAATTTATTCTTTTTTTATAATTTATTCAAATGCATTTCAAGTCATAGTACATATGTAGAGCTCAATTTTTCCATTTCTTTGGTTGCAAACCAGATAGAGTCACACCATTTGTGTCTTCATACATGCACCTAGGGTAGTGATGATGATCTCAATCAACCATCTTTACTATACCCATTCCCCTTTCCCTCCCCTCACCTCTCCCCTGCCGCATCCAGAGTTCCTCCATTTCTCCTATGTTCCCCATTCCCATCCCCCTTATGTGTCATCATCCACTAATCAGAGAGAACATTCGGCATTTGGTTTTTTGGGATTGGCTTACTTCACTTAACATAATGCTTTCCAGTTCCATCCATTTGCCTGCAAATGCCATAATTTTATTCTCTTTTATTGCTGAATAATATTCCATTGTGTATATGTACCACAGTTTCTTTATACATTCATCTATTGAAGGGCATCTGGGTTGCTTCCACAGTTTTGCAATTATGAATTGTGCTGCTATAAACATTGAAGTGGCTGCGTTACTGTAGTATGTTGTTTTTAAGTTTTTAGGGTATAGGCCAAGGAGTGGGATAGCTGGGTCAAATGGTGGTTCCATTCCAAGTTTTTTAAGAAATCTCCATACTGCTTTCCAGATTGGTTGCACCAGTTTGCAATCCCACCAGCAATGTTTGAGTGTACCTTCTTCACCACATCCTCACCAGCACTTATTGTTGCTGGTATTTTGGATAGCTGCCATTCTGACTGGAGTGAGATGAATTCTGAGAGTAGCTTTGGTTTGCATTTCTCTAATGGCTAGAGACATTGAACATTTCTTCATATATATGTTTAATTGATTATATATCTTCATCTGAGAGGTTTCTATTCAGCTTCTTAGCCCATTTATTGATTGGGTTGTTTGGTTTTTTGGTGTTGTGTTTTGAGTTCTTTATATATCCTGGAGATCAGTGCTCTATCTGATGTGTGTGTGGCAAAAATTTGCTCCCAGAATGTAGGCTCTCTGTTCACCTCACTGATAGTTTCTGCTTTTTAGTTTAAGTCCATCCCATTTATTGATTCTTGCTTTTATTTCTTGTGCTATAGGAGTCTTGTTAAGGAATTCGGGGCCTAATCCAACGTGATGTAGATTTGGACCTACTTTCTCATCAATTAGACGCAGGGTCTCTGGTCTAATTCCTAGGTCTTTGATCCACTTTGAGTTGAGTTTTGTGCATGGTGAGAGATAGGGGTTTAATTTCATTTTATTGCATATAGATTTTCAGTTTTCCCAGCACCATTTTTTAAAAAGGCTATCTTTTCTCCAATGAATATTTTTGGCACCTTTGTCTAGTATGAGATAGCTGTATTTATGTGCATTACTCTCTGTGTCTTCTATTCTGTAACATTGGTCTACATGTCTATTCTGGTGCCAGTACCATGCCGTTTTTGTTACTATTGCTTTGTAGTAAAGTTTAAGGTTTGGTATTGTGATGCCTCCTGCTTCACTCTTCTTGCTCAGGATAGCTTTGGCTATTCTGGGTCTCTTATTTTTCCAAATAATTTCATGATTGCCTTTTCTATTTCTATAAGAAAGGACTTTGGGATTTTAATTGGGATTGCATTGAATCTGTATAGTGCTTTGGGTAGTATGGCCATTTTAATAATATTGATTCTGCCTATCCAGGAACATGGGAGGTCTTTCCATCTTCTAAGATCTGCTTCAAATTCTTTCTTTAGTGTCTTGTAATTTTCATTGCAGAGGTCTTTCACCACTCTTGTTAGATTGATTCCCAAGTATTTTATTTTTGGGGGAGGCTATTGCGAATGGGGTAGTTTTTCTAATTTCTCTTTCAGAGGACTCATTGCTGATGTATAGAAATGCATTTGATTTATGTATATTGATTTTATATCCTGCAACTTTGCTGAATTCATTTATCAGTTCTAGAAGTTTTCTGGTGGAACTTTTTGGATCCTCTAAGTATAGAATCATGTCGTCTGCAGTTCTTCTTTTCCTATTCGTATACCTTTAATTTCCTTCATCTGTCTGATTGCTCTGGCTAGAGTTTCAAGGACTATATTGAATAAGAGTGGTGAGAGGGCATCCCTGTCTTGTTCCAGTTTTTAGAGGGAATGCTTCCAATTTTTCTCCATTTAGGATGATGTTGGCCTTAGGCTTAGCATAGATTGCTTTGACAATGTTGAGGTATGTTCCTACTATCCCTAGTTTCTCTAGTGTTTTGAACATGAAGGGGTGCTGTATTTTGTCAAATGCTTTCTCTGCGTCAATTGATAGAATCATATGATTCTTATCTTTAAGTCTACTGATGTGATGGATTACATGTATTGATTTCCGTATGTTGAACCAAACTTGCATCCCTGGAATGAACCCCACTTGATCATGGTGCACTATTTTTTTAATATGCTTTTGTATGTGATTTGCCAAAATTTTATTGAGAAAATTTGCATCTATATTCTTCAGGGATATTGATCTGAAATTTTCCTTTTTTGATGTGTCTCTGTCTGGTTTTGGAATCAAGGTGATACTAGCCTCATAGAATGAGTTTGGAAGGGTTCCTTCTCTTTCTATTTCGTGGAATAATTTGAGGAGTATTGGAGTTAGTTCTTCTTTGTAGGTCTTGTAGAACTCGGCTGAGAATCCATCTGGTCCAGGGCTTTTCTTGGTTGGAAGGCTCTTGATGGCCTCTTCTATTTCCTTCATGTAATTGATCTGTTTAAGTCATAAATGTCCTCCTGGTTCAGTTTGGGTAGTTCATATGTCTCTAGGAATTTGTCAGTGTCCTCAGGGTTTTCTATTTTACTGGAATATAAGTTTTCAAAATAGTTTCTGATTATCCTCTGTATTTCAGCAGGGTCTATTTTGATATTTCCTTTTTAATCACAAATTTTAGTAATCTGGGTTTTCTCTCTCCTTCTTTTTGTTAGGGTGGCTAAGGTTTGTCAATTTTGTTTATTTTTTCGAAGAACCAGCTTTTGGTTTTATCCATTTTTTGACTTGTTTTTTGTGTTTCAATTTCATTGATTTCAGCTCTAATTCTAATTATTTCCTGTATTCTACTTCTTTTGGTGTTACTTTGTTCTTCTTCTTCTAGGGCTTTGAGTTGTAGTGTCAAGTCATTGATTTGTCGACTTTTACATCTTTGAATATGTGAGCTTAATGCAATGAACTTTCCTCTTAGCACTGCCTTCATAGTGTCCCAGAGATTTTGGTATGTTGTATCAGAGTTCTCATTTACCTCCAAGAATTTTTTTATCTCTTCCCTGCTGTCTTCTGTTACCCATGCATTGTTCAATAGCAGGTTATTGAGTCTCCAGGTGTTGTAGTGGCTTCTTTTTTCTAAACTGTCATTAATTTCTAGTTTCACTCCATTATGGTCAGATAGAATGCAGGGTAGTATCTCTATTTTTTTGTTTTTACTGAGACTTGCTTTGTGGCATAGCATATGATCTATTTTGGAGAAGGATCCATGTGCTGCTGAGAAAAACGTGTGTTGCTTGGAATGGAATATTCTATATATATCTATTGAGTCTAGACCATTGATTGTTCTATTAAGTCTTGTAGATTCTTTGTTTAGTTTTTGTTTGGAAGATCTGTCCAGTGGTGAGAGAGTTGTGTTAAAGTCACCAAATACTATTGTGTTGGGATCTATTTGGTTCTTGAATTTGAGATGGGTTTGTTTGACGAACATGGCTGCCCCATTGTTTGGGGCATATATATTTAAGATTGTTATGTCTTGTTGATGTATGATTCCCTTGAGCAGTATGAAATGACCTTCTTTATCCCTTTTCACTAACTTTGGTTTGAAGTCTACTTTATCTGAAATGAGGATGGAAACTCCTGCTTGTTTACGCAGTCCATGTGAGTGATAAATTTTTTTCTATCCTTTCACCTTCAATCTGTGAGTATCTCTTTCTATGAGATAAGTCTCTTGGAGGCAGCATATTTTGGGGTCTTTTTTTAAAATCCAATCTGCCAGTCTGTGTCTTTTAATTGCTGAGTTTAGGCCACTGACATTCAATGTTATTATGGAGACATGGTTTGTATTTCCAGACATTTTGGTTTATTCTTAGGTTTTTAACTTAACTGGGTTTCTCCTTTGATTGGCCTTTAGTGTAGCTCCTCCCTCTGCAGGTTTTCATTGTTGTTTTTGATTTCCTCCTCATGGAATATTTTACCCAGAATGTTCTGTAGTGCCAGCTTTCTTGCTGTGAATTCTTTTAATTTTTGTTTATCTTGGAAGGTTTTTATTTCATCACCAAACCTAAAACTTAATTTTGCTGGATACAAGATTCTTGGTTGGCATCCGCTGTCTTTTAGCGCTTGATATATGCTTTGCCATGATCTTCTTGCTCTCAGGGTCTGGGTTGAGAAGTCTGCAGTGATCCTAATTGGCTTCCCCCTATATGTAATCTGAATTCCTTTCTCTTGTGGCTTTTAAGATTCTCTCCTTATTCTGAATGTTAGGCATTTTCATTATGATGTGCCTTGGTGTAGGTCTGTTGTGATTTTGAATGTTTGGTGTCCTTTAAGCCTCTTGAATTTGATTATTCAATTCATTCTTCATATTTGGAAAGTTTTCTGATATTTTTTCATTGAATAGATTGCTCATTCCTTTGGTTTGGAGTTCTATGCCTTCTTCTATCCCAATAATTCTTATGTTTGGTCTTTTGATGTTATCCCATAGTTCTTGGATGTTCTGTTCATGGCTTCTTACCGTCTTCACTGTGTGGTCATCTCTATTCTCAAGGTTAAATATTTTGCCTTCAGTATCTGAGGTTCTGTCTTCTAAGTGGTCTAATCTGTTGGTGGTGCTTTCTATTGAGTTTTTAATTTGGTTTATTGTTTCTTTAATTTCAAGGATTTCTGTTTGGTTCCTTTTCAGATTCTCTATCTCCTTATTGAAGTGATCTTTTACTTCCTGTATTTGCCTGTGTATCTCCTTATCAAAGTGATCTTTTACTTCCTGTATTTGCCTATGTATCTCTTTATCGAAATGGTCTTTTGCTGACTGGGCTTGCTCTCTTATATCATTCTTTAAGTCACAGAGCATTTTAATTATGTACATCCTGAATTCCTGTTCTGTCATTTCTTCTGCTGTACTGACCGTGGATTCTAATAGTGTGGTATCTTGGTTTGTTTGAGTCACTTTCTTCCCTGGTTTTTTCACGGTGATTGCATATCTTTCCTTCTAGCTGATCAAAGTTGCTACAGTTTTTACTCCTCTATGGGTATAGTTTCCCTGCAGGGTTTCAATACCTCTCTTTTAAGGAGGAGATCAATGTTGATTGATCTCAATACAAGCAATATATAGTTTCAAATCAAGTAGTTCCTAATAGCTCCCAAATACATTTACAGTTTAGTCATGATACAACAATTATGGGTTCCTTTACAATCTATTATGTAAACAATAAGTTTGCACAAGGGTCTATAGTTTCTGTTGGTGGGCTAGGGAAACTTGAGGGTGGGGTGTAGGATAGAATGTTGGGGTAGTAGGAAGTGAGGATATGGTTATTAGATCTTATAAAGCATGAAAAAGGAATCCAAGAGAAGTTGGCTATTACTAGAAAGAGTGACCGAGAGTTGGGGAAGACCAGTAAGAAGGAAGAAAAGAGAGTACAGCAAGAAGAGATGATAGCAAGAAAAATAAAACATATGCAAGTGGAAGTTACAAAACTATATAATACCACTCTAATATACAGTTCAGAAATCCCAATCTACCATGTCCCACTGTATAACAAATACTTGGTTTCACAACTGTTGGCATTAGAGGGTAGGAAAAGAGTGAGAGAGAAAAGAGGGAAGGAAAAAGAAAGAAAGAAAAAAGAAAACAGCAGGGAAATAAAACAAAAAGATTAAACAATAGAAATATTAGGAGAAAAAGATAAAGGATAAAATAAACAATAAGAATTAAAAAAGTAAAAAAAAAGTCTCAATGTAAATAAACAGGTATGGATCCTTTCACCTCCAGTAGGTGGCATTGTCCATTGCTTGCTGGACTTTCCCCGCTGGTGTTCTGGGTGTGGGTTTCACAGCAGGGTGTAGCTCTGGGCCGGGTCGCTGGTGGAAATGCCGAAATCACGGTGTGCTGCGTTGAGTTCAGTTTGTTCCCAGGTGCTGTCCCACGCCCCCTTGTGGCAAGCCCTGGGCTGGGGCTCTGAGCCGCCCACAGTGGAGCTACTGGCAGTGGAACTCCGCCGTTTGCTGCTGAAGTCACGCTGCTTGTGGCAATCGCTG
>PVHX01031089.1:0-15197 GCA_004024805.1 Geosciurus inauris | reverse complement strand
GGTCACATCACTTTCCTCCACAAACAGAATAAGACATAATAACAAACTGATGTAACCAAATTGGCCCATTCCTCTTTACCTGCTCAGTCTTCTGCTTTTTTCATTAATTACTTTTAATTTTACACAAATGGAGCATAATTTTTCATTTCTCTGGTTGTACATGATGTAGAGTCACATCATTCATGCAATCATACCCATACATAGGGGTAATGATGTTCATCTCATTCCACCATCTCCCCCCGCCACCCTCTCCCGTAGCCTCCTTCTCCTCTGCTCAATCCAAAGTTCCTCCATTCTTACCTTACCCACTCCCCTACTCCCCATTATGGATCAGTGTCCACTTATCAGAGAAAACATTTAGCCTTTGGTTTTTGGGGATTGGCTTATTTTGCTTAATATGATATTCTCCAACTCTGTCCATTTACTGGTAAATGCCATAATTTCATTCTTATTTAAGGTGGAGTAATGTTACATTATATATATATATATATATATATATATATATATATATATATATATATATATATATCACAGTTTCTTTATCCATTCATCTATTGAAGGGCATCTAGGCTGTTTCTACAATTTAGCTATTGTGAATTGAACTGCTCAAACATTGAGGTGGCTGCATTACTGTAATGTGCTGATTTTAAGTTCTTTAGGTATGGACTGAGGAGTGGGATAGCTGGGTCAAATGATGGTTCCATTCTAAGTTTTCTAAGGAATCTCCATACTGCTTTCCAAAGTGGTTGCAACATTTTGCAATCCCACCAACAATGAATCAGTGTACCTTTTCCCCCACATCCTCATTGGTTAAATTATTGTTGCTTGAATTCTTGATAATTGCCATTCTGAGAGTGGTTTTGATTTGTAGTTCTCTAATTGCTAGAGATGTTGAAATTTTTTCATACATTTGTTGATCAATTATATATCTTCTGTGAGGTGTCTGCTCATTTCCTTAGTCCATTTATTGACTGGGTTATTTGTGGTTTTTTCGGTGTTAGATTTTTTGAGGTTTTTAAATATCCTGAAGATTAGTGCTCTATCTGATGTGCGTGTGGTAAAAATTTGCTCCCATTCTGTAGGCTGTCTCTTCATTTCATCAATTGTTTCATTTGCTGAGAAGAAGCTTTTTAGTTTGAATCCATCTTATTTATTGATTCTTGATTTTATTTCTTGAGTTTTAGGAGTCTTGTTAAGGAAATCAGGTCCTAAGCTGACATGTCTGTGTCTTCTATTCTATACCATTGGTCTACACGTCTATATTGGTGCCAGTACCATGCCGTTTTTGTTACTTTGTAGTATAATTTAAGGTCTGGTATTATGATGCCTCCTGCTTCAGTCTTCTTGCTAAGGATTGCTTTGGCTACTCTGGGTCTCTTATTCTTCCAGATGAATTTCATGATTGCCTTTACTATTTCCATAAGGAATGACATTGAGATTTTAATTGGGATTGTATTGAATCTATATAGCGCTTTGGGTAGTATGCCCATTTTAACAATATTGATTCTGCCTATCCAGGAGCATGGGAGATTTTTCCATCTTCTAAGATTTCATCTCATGCAAGTCAGAATGGCAATTATCAAGAATACAAACAACAATAAGTGTTGGCGAGGTTGTGGGGGGGAAAGGCACACTCATACATTGCTGGTGGAACTGAAAATTGGTACAACCAATCTGGAAAGCAGTATGGAGATTCCTTAGAAACTTGGAATGGAACCACCATTTGACCCAGCTATACTCCTTGGTCTATACCCAGAAGACTTAAAAACAGCATACTACACTGATGCAGCCACTTCAATGTTTATAGCAGCTCAATTCACAAGAGCTAAACTGTGGAACCAACCTAGATGCCCTTTGATAGATGAATGCATAAAGAAACTGTGGTATATATACACAATGGAATATTACTCAGCAATAAGAGAGAATAAAATTATGGCATTTGCAGGTAAATGGATGGAGTTGGAGAATATCATGCTAAGTGAAATAAGCCAATCTCAGAAAATCAAATGTTGAATGTACTTGTTGATAAGTGGATGCTGATCCATAATGTGGGGAAGAACACGGGAACAATAGAGGAACTCTATTCACAGAGGTGCAAGGGGGGAGGGGCCATGGGGATAGTATAGGTAGTGGAATATGATGGCCATCATAGCCCTAGCTTTATGTATGACTGCATGTATGTTGTGATTCTATATCACTTACAACCAGAGCAATGAAATGTTATCTTCTATCTGTGTACAATGAATCAAATTGCACTCTGGTATGTAAACCTAAATAGGACAAATAAATAAATTAAATATGAAAAAAAGAAATACAAAAAATGCACTATTTGAAATTAAAAACATGAGAGCATTAATAGCAGAATATATCAAGCAGCACAAAGAATTATATGATCAAAGACAGGTTATTTGAAAATACACACTCAGAGGAGCAAAAGAGAAAATGAAATGAAGAGAAAGGAACAAAGTTCATGGGAACTTTGGGAAAATAGTAAAAGAACCAATATTTGAGTTATTAGGGTTAAAGAGGGATTTTAGATGCCAAATTGTAGGCAGCTTACTCTAAGGCACAACAGAAAACCATCCAAACTAGAGAAGGATACAAATACACTGGTACAGGCAAGTCAAAGGTCACCAGCCAGACGTAATTCAACCAAATCTAACCTAAGATATCATATAATCAAGTTCTTAAAGATGAAAGACAAGAAGGTTCAAGGAATCAAGAAAAAAGAAACAAATAACTCCTAAAGGTGCCTAAATTGACCTCATAGCAGACTTCTCAGCAGGAAAGTTGCCTAAATTGGCCTCATGGTAAACTTTTTATGTTTCAAGGCAAGAAGACATCTTAAAAAAAATACTGAAAACAACAAAAGTGCCAATCCAGAACCTACCATCAAACCTACCCTTTAGAAATGAATAAGAGATAAAGACATTCTCAGGCAAATGAAAGCTGGGAGAATACATTTCCACCATACCTGTCCTACCAGAAACACTAACTGGAGTTCATAGGGTTTTTCAAACTGGAAAGAAGAGAAGTTAATGTGTGAAAAGTAATAATCAGAAGGTACAAAATGGATGAGTAAGAGTAATTATACAAATTCCCAAAGCTATATTATTTTAAATATGCTGCATTAACTACTCACATCTTTAGTATGAAGAAAAAACAATAGAATAAAAATAATAATGATATTAATATGTGAAGAAATAGATAATATAATAATAATATAAAGATATTAAATATTATATCAGTAATTCACAGTATGGGGAGAAGGAACAGAATACAAATATGTAGTATTTTATTATGGTAATTTATTTTGATTTCTAATCTTTATGATTTTGTTTTGTTTACATGATTTCAAAATAGCTTGGTATAATCATAAGATTGTTTCTCAGACCACCTGGTAACAATAAAACAAAAATCTATAATACATAAGTAAAAAAGAATAGGCAAGGAATCAAAAAACTTGCAGTTAATCACTTAACTGAAAAATAAGACTGTAAGAGAAAAAAAGAAAATAATGAACAACAGTAAATGTAGGAAACAAATTACAATAAAGATAGGGAAAAATACTCAGCATCATTAAGCATCAGGGAGATGCAAATGAAAACTACAATGATACTATTTTATCCCTAGTAGAGTGAACATTATTAAACACACTAAAAATAACAAATCCTGGTGAAGATGTAGAGAAAAAGGAACCCTCATGTGGGGAGCCATCCATGGAATGTATAAAAGACTTCTCTTTGGCATTGTAGCCATAGGAGAGATGGGCTGGCATTTCGAACCTCCTGTGGCATTCCATGGCCAGGTCAGCCTCATGCAAGTGCCTGCTTTTTCCACTCTGCTAAGGAAGTTCTTACTGCATCACCGGGAATGGGCGTACCCCCTTAGGCACTGAGTTAGCTTACCCGTCTCTGCCTTCTTCCTACCTTGAGAAAGAATGTTGTATGCAAGGTCTTTGATGTCCCCCAATATAAATAAAGCACATGCAGGATCCATTTTGCCAGATGCCAGATGCCAGTTGCCAGAGGTCAGAACCATCTGGGCCCATCCTACCCCTGTGTTTTGAAATGGTTTTCTGTGTTTTGTGATTTTTTGCTGTCTTATTTCTTTTAGCCAATCTTTTACTGTCAGGGAATCTTCTTCCCACCATCCACGTGGGACGTGGATGACACCCTCACATATTGTTGGTGAGAATGTAAATGACTGTGGCCACTATAGAAAAAAGTATGGAGGTTCATCAAAAAACTAGAAATAAAACCACTATGTGATACAGCTATCCCCTTCCTGGGTGTGTATCTAAAGGAAATGAAATCAGCATATAAAAGCGATACCTGCACACCTATGTTTATTACACCACTATTTACAGCAGTTAATGTGTAGAATCAGCCTCCATTTCCATCAATGGATGAAAGGATAAAGGAAACATGGTACATATACACTGTGGAGTATTATTCTGACATAAAGAAAAATCAAACCCTTTCATTTGGAGAAAAAATAAATGGAACAAGAAGACTTTCCATTCCAGAAAGGCCAAGCTGGAGGCTCATGCCTGTAATCTCAGTGATTTGAGAGGCTGGGGCAGGATTATTGCAAGTTCAAGGCCAGCCTCAGTAATTTAGTGAGGCCCTAAGTAACTTAGAAAGACTCTATCTCAAAATAAAAAAAAAAATAAATTAGAAGGGCTAGAGATATAGCTCAGTGGTTAAATGCTCCTGGGTTGAATCCCCAGTGCCAAAAGCAACAGTAAAACAAAAAATAACAATCCAGACATAGAAATACAAGTACTATATGTTCTCTCTCATATATGGAAACTAAATATGTATATCTTGTTCAGAAAAAAAAAGAAAACAACATCCTGAAAGAGAAAGATGTTTCCTGGGTAATGAGATGGGGGGGTCAGTGGAGGTGACAGGGGGATGAGGGTGGATGGAGGGGGTGTGAAGTTGCATGTGTAGAAATACCATAGTGGATCCCACTAATTTTTATAAATTTACATGTGTTAAGAAGAAGAATAAAAACTATAGTATTCAAAAGAGTGTGTCACAACACAAGAGACATATTACCAATGGAATAAAATAGATAGCTCAGAAATCATACCTGTCAGATATCACCAACTTATTTTCCATAGAAGTTCTAAGACCATTTGATGGGAAAGGGAGAATCTTCAATATATGATGTTGGGAAAATTAGATTTCCTCATGTGAAACACTAAAACTGAAACCCTTATGTTATACCATACAAAAATCAACTCAAAATAGATCAAAGATTTCAGAGTTGAAACCCTAAAAAATATAAGAAGAGAACATAGTGAAGAAGCTTCAGGACATTAGATTAGAATATTGTTTCTCAGATATAACACCAAATGCACAGGTAACAGAAGAAAAATAGATTAATTAGTTTGCATCTAAATATTGAATGTATTTATATCAAAGGGTATAATCAATAAAATGAAAAGGGAGGCCGGGCACAGTGGTGCAAACCTGTAATCCCAGCACTTTGGGAGGCTGAGGCAGGAGAATTGCAAGTTCAAAGCCAACCTCAGCAACAGTGAGGTGCTAAGCAACTCAGTGAGATATAAAACACAAAATAGGGCTGGCAATGTGGCTCAGTGGTCGAGTGCCCCTGACTTCAATCCCCGGAACCAAAAAATAAAAAAATAAAAAAAATAAAATAAAATGAAAAGGGAACCCATGGAATGGGAGAAATGTGTACAGTCTTACGTGGTCATAGATAATATCTAGAAATATATATACATACACACAAATATATGTAAACTCCTATGACTAAATGTCAAATAACAATTCAATTTTTTAAAATAAAGCCAGGTGCGGTGGCACACTTTGGGAGCCTGAGACAGGAGAATCACGAGTTCAAAGCCAGCCTCAACAAAAGCAAGTCACTAAGCAACTCAGTGAGACCCTGTCTCTACATAAAACACAAAATAGGGCTGGGGATGTGGCTCAGTGGTTGAGTGCCCCTGAGTTCAATCCCCAGTACCAAAAAAAAAAAGCCAAGTACTGGACAGACATTTATTCAAAGAAGATAAACAAATGACTTTTAAGCAGAAGAAATGATGCTCAATGCTATTCACAGGGAAAGATAAGTCAAAAGCATAGAGAAATAGAACACTGAACTCATTTCAGGTGGCTACTATTGAGAAGAAGAATTGGAAAATATGTATAAAAATAGGAATATTTTTCTTGTTCATAGAGATATAAAGTGATTGACTTCTATGAGAGACATTTCTTCTTAGAAAAAAGGTACTATTAGCTGATCCACCATTGTACTAGATGATCCACCATTCCATTTTTATGTATATACACAGAAGAATTGAACTCATGGACTTTAAGAGATATACATGTACTCTCCCATATATAGCAGACTTATTTGCAATAGCCAAAGCACATAAGCAATTCAAGTGATCTACAACAAATGAATGGATTAAAAAATGTGATATATACAGACCATGGAATATTATCCAATATTAATAAAAATATTCTAATACTTGCTACAACATGGATAAAGCTTGATGACATTATGTTAAGAAAAATTAGCCATTCACAAAAAGTATAATGCTGTATGATTCTATTTATATGAAATACCTAAAGCAGTAAAATTTATAGTCATTTGAAATTTTTCATGGGAGGTATTTCATGCTTCCTTATTTTGGTAGTCACTCAATATTTTATATACCTGGGCACTCATGGATATTTATTTTATACTTTTGGCTATATTTCAATATTGTGTTACTTATTTATAGCTTTGACTGTAATGTATTCTATCGGCTGACTCTAGTATCCTTGTTACATATGCTCATTAACATATGTGCATTTTAGAATTCCCTACTTTCTGCCACTACATAATGCTCAATTCATCATATAATTTGTGCTTTCGACCTAAATCAGTCATTTCATCAAGAAGCCCTGAGATTTCTGTTGGAGAATAGTACTAAAAATAATACCAGGACTCTAGACAATTATTGTTTCTTATTCTATTAAACAATGGCACTTACAGATCACTTTAGCACCTATACAATAGGGCACGCCTTTTTCCCACAATCTAAGACAAATTGAAGGTTAATTCATTATCATATCTTGTTTTTGTTTCTTAATTGGGAAGGAAGGGACAATTTAGAGAAATAGCCCTTCCCCAGTTTCCTGTGTTTAGCATCATTTGTGTATAAATACTCCTCCTAGGATGACAAAAGAGAAGACTTCATATCCAGAATCCTGTGTGATCATGGACGTAAGGAAATGAGTGAATCTGGGACTAACTTAGCTTGTCTTTTAAAATATAGATGAGAACCAAAGCTTCAAATTGCATGTTCAAAGTGATCCTGGTTCAGACAGAATTAGAGAAACATTTTTTATTCTTCTTTGAATATATGACTTCCACATTCTCTTGGGAAGGAAAAAGGGCAACTGAACATACTTAACTTGTTTAAGATTTAGCAAAGCAAGGAAGAATTGTACTCTGAAGTAATTAAGTCATATTTAATAGTGGCAGGAAATTAGTTATATCAATGCCACAGCCAGTATCTAAGGCAGGGGAGGCACTTGTGGAAGACAGAAAATTTAGAGACTTCTCTGAGAGAACTACAATCCAAAGAAAGAAGATGAAAATAAGCAATGCACAGCAGTTGCTGATGGACATGGGCACTGCTCTGTTGGTAGGGAATACTGGTAGACAGGGAGATGAGAAGCAAATGAAAGCAGTATCTGTTGCTGTGTTCCTAGAAAATTCTTCATGGTTCCCAGTGGTGATGATGTTGCCATGGATACAGTAGAATGGAAATATCCTTATCCTCCTGGCCATTGAGCATAGAAGAGTATGGAACACCACTGCATTATACCTATCAGAAATATAGATATGAACAGATAAAATCTCCTTCCTTATGTTGATTCATTATAATGTACATCTTTCTTATATACCTATGAGATTTACACATGTTAGTTTATCTATTTGATATTTACTTCTGTTTGAGTGCATGTGGAAAATCTCATGAAAGCAAGCAAACCTGTAGGTGATGGCAATGTGGTGGTGTGTAGTGTGATCAAGGAGCATGGGATTTCTAAGATACCCCTGCAACTGACTCATTCAAGTCCCTGGATCCTAATGCTGCCCTGGGAATACCAGAGTGCCTCCTGCCTACACCAGAACACAATTATTAAGGCTAAATTTTATGCCAGTGTGAATAGACCTTCTTCTAAGGTAAGGGTTTTCAAAGCTTTATTTTTAATGGATCAAGAATATAAACATGATGAATGATTTTCTTTTTATTTCAAATCTAGTAAAAATGTATCAGCATGAAAAAAAAAGAACATAACACATTTACAGATGAAAGTGGAGAATATCATGCTAAGTGAAATTAGCCAAACTCAGAAACTCAGAGGTCAAATGTTTTCTTTCATATGCAGAAGCCAGAGTAAAATAAAGGAAAGGGGGAAGGAAGAATAGAATAACACCAAGAACCAATCAAATGTAAATTAACAGATAAACAAAAAGAAGTCAGAATAAAGAGAATGGGAGAGAGAAGACAGATGGTGAGAAAAAAGAGGGAGGGAAAAGGGGATTGTGAACTGAAACTGATTTTCATGTATGTATAAGTATGTTGTGATGAACCCAACTACTATGTATAACTATAAAGCCCTAATAAAGAAATAATATGACACACTTTCAAATGCTACTATAAAACTTTCAAATTTTACTATAGTGAATACTTGTTAAATTAGGTCTTCTTCTAAACTCTGATGTCAAGAATACAACTTCACTCCAACTAAGAAATTATGAACACTTTGCTGTTTTTGATATCCTTTTAATAGGATATATGTGTACATAACATATTGTCTGCTATGAACAAAAATGTCACAATATAAAGCACACATATCTGATTTCTCTTCTTTTTCTATTTTTTAATGGCCATATCAAAAGTTTATTTTATGGTTACATTACAATATCTCATTGGAAATGCATATTTGGAACACTGTGTATGTTATAATATTTAAAACCTGGAGTCTCATCATATATTTTCTTTGTCTTTGGTACAACTATAGGAATGACTTTTTTAGTGAACCTGTCTTATAAGAAAATACATTTGATGTGAAAAATTCAACTTCCTTCTCCAGTGCTACTCTAGATTTCTTAAATTTTAATTTATAATATATTTTAAAGGTCTTTGTGTGTGTATAATTTTTTAATATTTGTATAAAAGTATCATTCCTGATTCATTCAATCTCACTGAGACTGATATGGGCACTAAACTGTTAACTATCTTTCACTGCCAGGGAAAGGGATATTAGGAATCTCTGTGACCATAAATATTTATTATAAATGCTATTATTTATGAGTGTTGAAAATTACCCCCCTAAGAGATTGTGGCCATTTAAATCCCTACCAAGAATATTTAGGGTTAACTGTTTTCTACACCTTTGTCATTAACTATTAGAAGACATTTATAACACAAAAAACTGTTTTAGTTTCAGAACTGAAAAGAACTATTTGGAATTTTAATTTGAATATACTTACGAGTAAAAATCAAACTTCTTATGAATCATTCTAATAAGGAAAAGGGTGTCTTTTAAAATTGGCAATTTGCCAATTCTGTTTTTGTTCTATTTTTTTTTTCAAAGTTGACCTGTGAAATCCATTTAAATTTGAAGTAAATATGCTTTATTTTGGTAGGAGATTTTTAAATATATTTTATCCACTTCAGAGTTAACTTTTGCTTTTGACTATGCTATTATTTGGAGAACATATGTGACAAGGTTCATAGACAAATTTTCCCAAATTTGGTATAGTCAAAAGAAATGAATTGTCATTTTATTTCTAAATTTTTTTTCCTGAAGTCAGGAAATGGAACACCTGATAATATCAATTGTAATCCTATTGAGAGTTTCAGCTATGACTTGAAGCATTCACTGCTAACATTTGCAAAAATCCTTATTGCTTGGTTATGAACATGAAATTTGGGAAAAATATTCTAATTGATGTCTGCTCTCCTCTTTTTACATTATTTTAATGTGTCTTCTGTTTTTTTAAGGAAATATATTCAAATATTCAGAAAAATAAAAAACAAGAAGAAGAATTTGAGTTTGGGAAATATATTACCAAAAGTACATAGTTTAATTATAGATGCTGGATTTGAACATAAGAAAGACTAGAATGTTTGCAGCAGTTTAGTAAAAAGTGATTGATTTAGTTAAACAAAAGACTAAACTAAATCTTTTAATGGACTAGAGCAACTGTCTTGTTTATTCATAAAATTTTGTTTATTGTTTCTATTATTTTCCTTTGTCTTCTCTTCTCATCTTATCTCTTCAGGAAGGCAATCTCAAATGTTTAGAAAGTCATTTATTGTATATATTAAAAAATATATTAAATTGCATTAACAGGTTCAAAAAGGGTGAAAGCATAGTGAGGTAGATTCATTATCTCTGTTTTTCCCTCCCTTCCTCTCCCTATTTCCCCTCTCTCTCTCTCTCTCTTTCTTTCTCTTTGTGTGTGTCTGTGTGTATGTATGTTTGTATGAATGCTTAGACTTTAAAAGAGGCAATATCAAATGTTTATACAATCATTACTGAAATGTTTAACATGCTTATTCTATAACTATTATTTTAATGGAACTACTAGGTTCAAATAATGTGAATGTCTATTGAGGTAAGTCAGGCTTAAGCATTCTTTTTATTTGCTATGCATTGCCCTACCATTGGTAGCTTCTTGCTGAGGACTAATGAAACACATTCAGTTCAAAAAAGTTACCTACTCAGGCCAAATTCCATAAAGTAATGTTTAATTTGCTTGATGAAGCATTTGCTTTTTACTATGTTTTCTATGTCTTATTTAATCATTGTCATATCCAATCTGGTAAATGCATGAAATTGTTTCTAGAAATTCTGTACTATCCAGATAAAAAAAATTCCCAGAATGAAAAGTGATTGGAGTCTATTGGAGGTGCTCATTGAAAGCGCTCATTGTAAATTTGAAGTTTCATGACTGAGAATATATGTTCAACTTCACAATTTAGTATTTATTTTACATTTTTCCTTTTCTTCTTTGCAGATTGTTTCCAATCTGTGATATCCCCACATCAACTGAAACCATGTGGCAAAATAGTAATGTAACTGAATTCATATTGCTAGGATTGACACAGGATCCTCTCAGGCAGAAAATGGTGTTTTTAATCATCTTAATTTTCTACATGGGAACTGTAGTGGGGAATTCGCTTGTTATTGTGACCATTAAATCCAACAGAACACTTGGAAGCCCCATGTACTACTTCTTATTTTATTTGTCCTTTGCTGATTCCTGCTATTCAACATCCACAGCCCCTAAACTAATTGTGGATGCTCTCTCTGCAAAGAAAGTCATATCCTACAACGGGTGCATGACTCAGATCTTTGCACTGCACTTATTTGGCTGCATGGAGATCTTTGTTCTCATCCTCATGGCTGTTGATCGCTATGTGGCCATTTGTAAGCCTTTGCATTACCCAAGGATCATGAGGAGACAGGTCTGTCTTATCTTGATTGTCCTTGCCTGGATAGGGTCCTTTATGCATTCTGCTGCTCAGACTATCCTGGCTTTGAGATTGCCCTTCTGTGGACCCAATTTGATTGACCATTACTGCTGTGATCTGCAGCCCTTGTTTAAACTTGCCTGCATGGACACTTATCTGCCAAATCTGCTGTTAGTGTCTAACAATGGGGCAATTTGCTTAATCAGTTTAACGATTTTACTGATCTCATACGTTGTCATCCTGCATTCCCTGAGAAACCACAGTGCAGAAGGGAAGAAAAAAGCCCTGTCCACTTGCACAACTCACATCATTGTTGTTGTCTTGTTCTTTGTGCCCTGTATATTCATATATACACGTCCCCCAACCACCTTCTCCATGGACAAGATGGTGACAGTGTTTTATACCATTGGCACCCCCTTCCTCAACCCACTCATCTACACACTGAGGAATGCAGAGGTGAAAAATGCCATGAGAAAGCTGTGGCATGTTAAAATTACATCAGAAAACAAGGGGTGAATTGGGAGTTCAATTTCATATTATAAAGTTATGATATGACTGAATTTCTACAAATATTAAATATGATTATTTCTGATAATTGTGAGAGTAATATGTACTTACATATAACTTTGTGAGTTCTTAGTATTTTTTAGATGACAAGCAGTATGAATTCCATGTTATCTTTTTGTTACAGAGATATTGTGGAAATTAAGTCAGGTAGTTATAGAAACTATTCTCTCCCTGTAGATGCTCTTCTTTTCCATCCACTATTGTTCTAGGGAAGGACTACTTATATTCATTTCTAAACTCATGTACCTACTTTCCTTAGAGGTTTCTGTGTTTTGACCTCTGACTCTCAATGTCCCTGACATCTTTAGTCTGACTCTTTCTTTCCTTGAGAGTCCCATTCTAGCACTTGCAAATATGAACTATAAGTCACATCAATCTTCTCTCTGATTAGATGAGAAAACATTTAGATAATAAATTCAGTTACAACTTATGAGTATACATAAATAAAGTACAGCCCATTCATGTTTTTTCTTGCCTCTGTAAGGCATTCCCAGTAAGGTAGAAAGTGTCTTCTTGAACACTCACAAAGGAATTGGCTCATGGTATCAAAAGTGCCCATGTCATTTATGACTGGATTGCCTTTGGAAAGTTTCATCTTTTCAAATAAGAGGCTCTTTTCATATAAAGTTATTCTAAACTATATATTTCTTTTACCTGTGTTAAACTAACCAAAACTTTGTAAGATTATTTTTTAAAAAAGCTACTATTAAAAAGCCTTGAGATATTTAATTTTTTTAATAAAATCAGTGTTCACCATTTCTAGCAAAAAAACTTTAAATCTAAGGTAAATAAAAGTAATATGATGGTCATAATAACCCTAACTTTATGTATGACTGCATATATGTTGTGATTCTATACAACTTATAACTAGAGAATTAATATGTTATCCTCTATGTACAATGAATTCATTTGCACTGTTAACATGTAAGCCTAAATAAAACCAATGAAAAAAATTTAAAAAAAAGTAAAATAGTAGATATTGTGAGAGCTGGATAAAAATAGAAACATGGAGACACAACATGTTTTCTCAGACTGAAAAGCAGAATGGTAGAAACTGATGTGAGCCCCAAAATGATATGACCTATTTTCTTTGAAGTAAATGATGTTGATGAAATTACCCTGGGGATTCAGAAATATAGCACTTGTGTCTTGAGAATGGACTTAAGGAGAACTACTACTCTGCAAAGCCCCTTTCTCTCTGAATTTATACTGCTATGTCTCTCTTTCTATATTTGTTCTTTTCTGTGTCTTTATGTTGTATTATACAGCTTCATAAATTAAAATTGCCATTAAAATTTTCACATCCAGAATGGGGAAAAGGATAGGTAAACAGTTATTTCTTAGAGACAAAGGCCTTGGATTATACCCTGAAATTTAAACATTTATTGATTTCAGTGTAGGAAATCATACCACATTTTAGTAACTGCTACAAAATTTGATTTTTTTAAATATTGTGCCTTACAATTTATTTATTTGATATTGATTATTTAATATTTGTAGTCTTTCAGCAATTGTTATACAGAATTTTCAGTTACAGATTTTTCATGTTCTGATCCTAACATAATTTTTGATTTAACGTGAACTTTCTTTGCTTTGTCTGACACTATAGCTAAAATGAACTCATTGTTATTCCTGAATGCTCTTTTTTTTCTGTGACTCAGTTATTCCACTCCTCAATGTATTCTCAAAGGAATTAAAGTCAGCATACTACAGTGATGCATCCATGTCAATGTTTCTAGCAGTTCAATTCACAATAATCAAGGAATGGAACGAAACTCTGTGCCCTACAACAGATGAATGGATAAAGAAAATGTAGTATGTATCAATGGAATATTACTCAGCCTTAAAGAAAAATGAAATTGTGGCATTTGCTGGCAAAGACTGTCATGCTAAATGACAGACTGTCATGCTAAATGAATAAGCTAGTCCCAGAAAACCAAAGGCAGAATGTTCTCTCTAATGTGTAAATACTAACTCACAACAAGGAAGGGGAAAAATAGATGTTTATTGGATTAGATAAAGAGGAACAAAGGGAAGAGAAGGGGTATGGGAATAGGAAAGATAGTAGAATGAATTTGACATAATTTTCCTATCCTTATGTATGAGTACACAACCAGTGTAACTCCATATCATGTACAACCACAATAATGCAGTCCTAAGTGGAACAATTTATACTTATTCTATGTATGTATAATATGTCAAAATATGCTCCACAGTCTTGTATATGCAGAAAAAAATAAAAAATACTGTGCCTTATAATTTAATTGAAAATTCTTACCACTATTCAACATGTCTTAATGCCACAACTGGCTGGTTTAGTTAATTCATACATGAAAAGAGTAATATATGTTATAGACCCTGAAATGAATTGATTCTGTGGTAGACTTAACTAATTTACTCCTATGAAATACACCCACACACACAGACACACGCTCCATAGGGTTCATAAAGCTTTTCATTTTAGAATAATAAATCAAGATCAGAGTTATAGAAAAAAATGAAATATCTTAAAATGTAGAAGAAAAATGAATAGAAGACTATACAATGAGAAAAAAACTCTATAGGGAAAGAAAACAAATGGTTTTATGTGACTCAAAGCAATATATATATAATTATTATTTATTACTTAAAAAATGAAAACCAAAACAAAACAAAACAAAAACTTGATAAAGTGAAGTCAAACAAAAATAAATAAATAAATAAATATAGGATACCATACACATCTAATGAATAAGTTCATAGTGACCAGGTCCCTCATATCAATACAACTGAAACTATGAATACAAACTACCTTTCACTTGAAGAATAAGTAGATGACTGAATATGTGTCGGATTCCTTTTGTTATTGTTGTTATTACATAATTATGTCACATAAAACAGTACAAAGTTAGCTGTATCTATTAAGAAATTACAAATGAACCAGAAGGGAGAGAGATGGTGAAAAAGAGGGGTTGCTTCCCTGGTGGGTTCATGCAGTGAACCATGAAAAGCAGGCAGGCAGCTTTTCAACAGGGTAGGTGAGTGATCAAGATTTAGGGAGTACTTTATTGTAATTTAATAGTAGACACTCAGAACAGGAACTCAGGAAATCTTGTAGAATAAAATAAGGGGG
>PVHX01031088.1:0-15206 GCA_004024805.1 Geosciurus inauris | reverse complement strand
ATGAAGAAATGTTCATCATCTCTAGCCATTAGAGAAATGCAAATCAAAACTACGCTCAGATTTCATCTCACACCAGTCAGAATGGCAGCTATCCAAAATACCAGCAACAATAAGTGCTGGCGAGGATGTGGTGAAAAAGGTACACTCAAACATTGCTGGTGGGACTGCAAATTGGTGCAACCAATCTGGAAAGCAGTTTAGAGATTTCTTTAAAAACTTTGAATGGAACCACCATTCGATCCAGCTATCCCACTCATTGGCCTATACCCTAAAGATTTAAAAACAGCACACTACAATAAAGCAGTCACCTCAATGTTTATAGCAGCACAATTCACAATTGCAAAACTATGGAAGCAACCCAGATGCCCTTCAATAGATGAATGGATAAAGAAACTGTAGTACGTATACACAATGGAATATTATTCAGCAATAAAAGAGAATAAAATTATGGCATTTGCAGGTAAATGGATGGAATTGGAGAACATTATGCTCAGTGAAGTAAGCCCATCCCAAAAAACCAAATGCCGAATGTTCTCTCTGATTAGTGGATGAGGATACATAAAGGGGGTGGGAATGGGGAACATAGGAGAAATGGAGGAACTCTGGATGCGGCAGGGGAGAGGTGGGAGGAAGGAAAGGGGAATGGGTATAGTAATGATGGTTGATTGAGATCGCCATCACTACCTTTGGTGCATGTATGAAGACATAAATGGTGTGACTATCTGGTTTGCAACCAGAGAAATGGAAAAATTGAGCTCTGTATATGTACTATGACTTGAAATGCATTTACATAAAATATTTAAATTTAAAAAAAATCATGGCATGAATGCTATAGATACACAGCCTACTGTAATACTCTGCAGACTCAAGTGGAGCAGATACTTAAGGGTTTTATATCTCAAGGTCCACCTTGCTCCTAAAACCCAACACATAGGTACAGCTCAAAGCAACCCAAGCTGTGCTCCATGTGATTAGAGATTTCCAAGGAACAAAACACAATTTAGGTATTGTTAGTCTAGCCCAGGTCAGTGTAGCCTCTGGCAGGCCAGCACTGACAGCTGCAGGGAACAAACCAGGGTGTCTCCTCCACTCCCAGTGCCTGCCTCCCTGGCTTGCTGTATGCCTAGCTGCTGCCCAGGGTGGTGCCACCTACTTTCTAGGAACACAGTTGTTGTCAACTGCCAGGACCTAGCAGGTAACAACTCAGTCCATTTTTTCACCTCTTTCTGATGGGTCCCAATTTGACATTTCTGGGCTATTCAGGAGGAGAGATGGGCACTTTGGAATCTAGAAGTCACTGGGGCCAAGGGTGGAACTGATCCCAGAGGCTGCTCCAGCCCTATCTCCTATCTGCCAGGCCTACCAGGCTCCTCCCCCTCAGCCCTATGACTTAGTCCAAAGAGTGTCTCCAGTTGACAGCATAAAATGCATGCAGGCCCACCATCTACGACAGCTCAGCTAGAGCCCAAGCTTATGAGGAAGAGTGAGGCAAAATTTCTCTCTCTCTCTCTTTTTTTGTACTGAGGATTGAACTCAGGGTTACTCGACCACTGAGCACATCCCCACCCCTATTTTGTGTTTTATGTAGACTCAGGGTCTCACTGAGTTGCTTAGCTCCTCGCCATTGCTGAGGCTGGCTTTGAACTCAGGATTCTCCTGTCTCAGCCTCCCTAAGTGCTGGGATTACAGGCTTGAGCCACCGCGTCCTGCTATTTTTCTCTCTTTTTATATAGATACTAGAGTAGGCTGAATAATCGCCACCCAAAAATATCAGATCCTCATTCCTGGAAACTGTAGATGTTTTCTCATATGGGGAAAGGATATTTTCAGATGTAATTAAACTAAAGACCTTGAGATGGGAAGATTATTCTGAATTATCCTGTGAGGTCTGGAAAATTACCAATGTGCTTTAACACAGAAATAGAAGGAGGTTTTACACACACAGAGAAAAGAGGAATTTGAAGATGCAGGCAGAGCTTGGAGTAATGGGCTCCAGGCCAAGGGATGCTGGCAGCCATCAGGAGCTGGAAAGAAATGAAGAACAATTCTTCCCAAAGTCTCTCAGAAAATGTGGCCCTGCCAATTCCTTGATATCAGCCCAGCGAAGCTGATTTGGGACTTCTGCCTTCAGAACTAAGAAAATACATTTCTGTTGTTTTATATCACCAAGTTTGTGATAATTTGTTATAGTACCCATTGGAAACTAACTCAAGAACCTACATAATAGCCTCAAATTTTTTGCTTGGCTCACAAAGCCTAAAATATTTACTGCCATTTGTAGAAAAGTTTGCTGATATTTGGTCGAGGACTTTACATGGCAAGTAAATAGTATTATTTTGATGTCAATTTTTAAATGACTTTGTTTTTTAAAATAATTTAATTTATAAAATCAACATATTCATATTACTGAATTCATTTCTAATCAAATCATATTCAAACAACTACTATAATTGTGTGTCCTATGATTTCTTCAGAACTTTTCTTTTCCCAATAGATGATGGGGATGGTTGCAAAGCCAAAATCATTATAATCAGATTATAATGGGGGGTTCACTCTATGTTGTCATATAATCTTCAGGAAATGTCAGTTTTTAAAAATCATAGTTAAAACCTACCTAACAGCATCATTGAGTGGCTGTCTTATAATTTCCTTATGCATTACCTGACCTTGGTCCTCTGTAAAAGAAACATTAAATTGAAATAGTATTTCTTGATTATGCTATGCTGCTAAGACAATGATTACAAAAGTCCTAAGAGCTCTGGAGTTTCTTAATCAGATCTTTGTTTTTTTCCTCAGTATTGATGGAAAATTTTATTGTTTCCAGTTTGTTTTGTTGGTGGTGATGGTGGGGTTTCTTTGTGGGTTTTGTTTGTTTGTTTGTTTTTGGTTTTGTTTTACTATTTTATCAATGATTAAGAAAATGGGACGTGATTGTTATCAATCAGATCTTAATACAGCTCAACCTCATACAGCAGCACTGTCCTTCATAAATTTTCTACTTACATCATTTTCATGTTAAATTTTGCCTGATTTCTGCCTCAGGTGCATAAAAGATTTAACATATGGGTTTAAAACTAGGATGAAAAATAAGTGCTTCATATACATAGAAAAGATATAAAAATTCATTCAGATAAGAATAGCCTCCAAAGTAATAAGGACAGAAGTAAAAGACACCAGTCCAAATGTAAGCCTGACTTAAGTCTCTCTTGTTTACTTGAACTGGTTCTCAATGCAGTAGACAAAGGATCTGGTTGCTGGTCCCTTCTGCCCTTGATTCTTTACTCAATTGACCCATCTATACAGTGAGTGGTTGGACTCATTTTCTGTGAGTCTTCTGTTGATCCCTCCCAACACTAATTTTCTAAGTTTCCAACAAACACTTACTTGAGTGTACCATGAATACAAAGGTGTGTCTTCAAACAGCCTTTTCATATCCAAAGGGAGGAGGAAAACATTATCGATGGTTGAGAGGAGGGAAAAGGCTGGGTAACTGGAGTTTGAGGGCAGCTGAGTGGAACTGTTGAGACCTTTCATAAAGAAGGCCACAGGCTGCTCAGCATAAATCCTGGCAGCAGACTCCACTGCACAGCAAACCAGTGGGGGTGGCTCCATTCGCTCTGAGGTCTCTACAAATACAATGCTGCGTCCATGGCTCAGGAGGGCTTCAGGGTCCTGCTGGAACTTGAAGGGAGACAGGCAGGAGAAGAGGCAGCAGGACCTCAGGAAGAACTGGTAGAGGAAGCCACAGGCAAACAGCAGGACGATGGACAGGGAGAACTGGAGCTCTTTCAGCATGTCCACTGCTTTCTCCCAGCCTGCTCCTTTAACAACACTGTTCATTAAAAAATCACATTCACAACTGGATAGAGAGAACACACAAGAACACCATTTGAGGATATCATTTATCAACCTACATGAAAGAAATATGATAAAGTCTAGCAGTAACAAAAAGAAAATTTTGTCATAACCAATTTGGGTTATCTTAGATTTAAGGATGATTCTGCATAGGAGAATGATTCATTAGTAGAAAAACTATTAATGAATGCATTATCTTAAGAAGAAAAGCTATATAATCATTTCAGCTCAATAGATGCCAATACTGTGATAAGATCTGGCATCCATTTATGACTTTTAAGAAGCATAAAAACTTTCTTAAGCTAATAAATAATGTCTACTATAACATATAGAAATCATCATACTTCATATGAAACATTTGAAACACCCTGTTAATATCAGGAATGTGATATAGATATAGCCACTATTACTGTTGCTGTTCAACATCATTCTGATAATTCCAACATAATAAAGTGAAAGAAAGGAATCTCTACTATGAATGTTAAAAGAAGCAGAAGCATCACCAGTTTTAGAAAATATGACTGCAGACCTAGAAAATCAAAACTCATTTACTGAATAACTAATAGAACTTAGAAAAAAATTATCCAAGGAAGAAAACTGAAAGTTAGTTAAGTAAGTTGCCAAGTTCACATAGTTTGCAAATAATGAAGATGCAACTTCCACCAGGTCTGTCCAGCACCAAAGTCAGGCTCTGAGCTGTTAGGGTAGTATCCGCTCCTCTGTAAATGTTAGCTCTAACTCCAGGAAAACGGAGATCTCAATTCTTTGGAGGTCTATTATTCACAAACTATATAACTCTTTCACAAAATGCAAAACCAGTAAATCAAAGCTTACCTTCTGGCCAGAAACTTGCAGTTAGCCAGTAATTGTAGTCTTAGAAATGAGGACAAGTTTTTTCCTGGTATACTTTCTGATAAATCGCCGCCCAATCTTCCAATCAGCTAGCCATGGATATGTAAATCATTGGCAGAGGATTAAGGCTAAACACAGAAGTTCCCTGGAAACTCCTCCCTTTACTAAATTGCCCCCTAAAACAGAGACCTGAGAACAATAGAGGCTTCAGAGGATTTTTCAAGTGACTCCCACACTAATCCAGTCTGACTGAAGATCTATGAGAGCTTTAAGGGTTTCATTTCAGGTAGAAAAACTACCGTATCATAACATGAACCTGGAGCCAACAGATCCTGCACCTGAGTAGCTTGAATCAAATTCACAGAGACTAGGGAAAGTTTCTTTGCCAGGCAATTCTATAAGTTGCTCTAAACGGCTTCTTTGCAAACATAGGCTTGATTAAAAGAAAAGGAAGCCCATCACCAAAAATCAGCAACGGACAAACCCCAGTAGTTCAAAGGCCTGGGGGTCTTTAATGAGAATGGATTCCCCAGTGTAAGTTACAGGGCTACAGAAAGGATACTTTTGCCATTGTCCCCCTGGAACCTCTTCTGACTCTCACAAAGTCAGTTTTGTCATCCTCCACTGATGTGGCAATCCCTACATCTCCCAAGGCATTTTCACTCTCCTGTGGTCAACTCCCCATCACTCCTGAAATGAGCACTGAATATGCTTTTTGGTGCTATCCTCTGCTCAGAGAATCACCAGCTTTCAGTTCAGAGCCTTCTCTTAGCTATGAACAGGTATCCAGAATTTCCCTTGGATGCTCTGATATGAACAGGAAGGTCCCCTCTTGAGCGGACTATGAATTCATACATAGTAGGTTCTAGATTAAGCAAGTTAAAGCTGTCCCAATTGTTGATGGCTCTGGTTTTCTCTGTGCCAAGGAGCTCCCAAAACAGTTCTTGAATCTCCTTGTGACTCTTCCTTTTGAAGCTGAATTTCTTCTCTGAACCTCTTCAATTCTGGACTCAGTGTGCTTTGACATCTTTCCAAGGTTCTCTGGAAAGAGAACTGAGAGAATAGATTGAAAGAATACAGTGAATAGATTGGTTGCTCTTTACTACAAAGCGGAAGGGAGATAAGTGCTCCTGCTCGCTATTTGGGGGAAATCAGAGATCTCTATTTGTGGAAATGATGTATTCCTTGTGCCTGTGTCTCAGAAAGGTCACATATCTTAGTGCCTTCCAATTGCTTGCACAGTGGCCCAGACCAGTGAACTTGTATTCAAGGTAGACAGCAGTGAAGTAGTTAGTGATCTTGGTCAGGAAGGGATGATGTGAGCAGGACTGATGTAGTGAAATCCTGAACACAACACGTAGGTCTAGTCTGAGCAAGAACCAACCAGAAAGTATGATGGAAATAGCAGTGGCCTTGGAGTTGTGCCTCCATCTGTCACAGACTGAGGATGCAGGACATGTCTCAGGTCCCTTGTAAAGTGTAGAAGTTAACCACACTCAGGCTCACTGTGAGGATGAAAGGACTCTATAAACCAAAGCAGCAACTCTCACTTTCCACTAGGGAAGCCAGGAGAGGAGAAGAATATTAATGAAGATGGTATTTGTACTCTTTTTTTTTTTAATTTTTTTTAGTTGCAGATGGACACAATATCTTTATTTTGTTTTATTTTTATGTGGTGCTGAGGATCAAACTCAGTGCCTCATACATGTGAGGCAAGCGCTCTACCACTGAGCCACAATCCCAGCCTCGGTATTTGTACTCTTGATTAAAAAAAATTAAGTTGTGTTGCTTTATGTTTTCAGATGAATGAAGTCTATGTCCCAATAAATGTTTAACAAGGAATTCCTTGACCCTAAGTGAGAGTTGATGAGATGTGTTCCGAAGCCAGGTCACAGGTACCCAATGCCTCTTTAGAATCACAGCCTGATGTCCTTCCCAAGTCTTTCTTGAGGAAGGCTCTTGTCATTTGAGTAACCCCACTCAGAACATACAAGGAAACATCCATCAGCCTTCCCTCTAGCGAGAAGCGCAGGGCTGCCTTTCCTTCCTGCCGTATCTGGTCTGTTCCATACTAACTTTCTGTCTGTTCAGTCAGGTGCCTAGCAGCAGCTCTTAATTTGAACTTCACAAATACCTACAGGCTGCATGAATGGACTTCAGGAAACCCTGAACCCTGAGGTGATACCTTGCTTCAGTACCTTAAACCTGGATGCCAGTTACCCACAGCTTCTCCTACATATCGACTCTCCATGACATTCTGTTCAGATTCCTTTGAATTTCTTCACCCATCTCAGGCCTTCTCCAACCAGTCAAGCAACCCCCAGGAACCCCGACATAGATATCTGAGTAGAGATACGCAAAGAGCTACTTGCCTTTGAGCAGTGAATAGGGCTGACTAATCTAATAGGGGTCACATATGCTTCTAGATGTTGTCTATTTTCCTAGGAATTTTTTTTTCTTTGTCTAAGAGAGTTCTTTCTCCAGGACAACATAAGCCAGACTTGGTCAATCCAAAAAACTGCACAGTCTGGGTAATTATCACTAACTGCCAAGACCTTAGAACAGGAAAAAAAAAAATCTCTGAATCCAAAGTAATTTCTATTTTACAATGTTGTTCTTTGGGTGTTTGAAGGTAGCGCAAATAAAAAGCAGACCAGGGAGGAAAACCACAGGACTGTAGAGGAAATTTCTCCAACTCTGAAGCCCTATACATAACCTCTGATAACATCAATTCTAAATGGCTCAGTGTTTGGGCTAAGCTCCCTCTTCTATAAAGGACCCACTGTATCAGGCAGGAACAGTTAAATTTTTATCAATAAATGTTTGTTGAATTCAACTGCACACGAAAAGTACACCCTGCAATTCTGTAGCTTCTTTTGACTCAGATTTACTGCAAGAAGGAAATGTTCCAGCAACTTGTCCTATTTGCTTTGGAGCCTTTGGAACCATAGTTCCGGTTTTTAACATTTGTTAAGCAAGTGGGACTGATAAATTTGTTAAAGCATTCAGCTATTAACAGGGAAAAAACCTATGTACAAAGTGATACCTTATCAGCATTGCCAATTTGTTTCCCTACTGTTCTGCTATTGGAACAAAGACTGAGGGGTTGGATTTTCATGAATGGAGGGGAAGTGGCTGGACAGAGGCATTTTTCCATTTTTCTACAGAGTAAGGAACAATCCATAGCATAGCACTTGAGAATCCATGGAGGAATAATAATCAATGCACCCTGAGGAATGACATTATCTACATTAAATCCTGGAAAAACAAAAACTATTAACTAAAAATCAGGGACTTAATGCCAAAGTAAAATCTCTTTGCCCTGTAGAAATATTTTAAACTATTTTACATTCCCTATAAAATGATCTGAGCCTTGCATTTCTGATTTTTCCTCTGCTCAGCCATACCAAACATGGCCCTGCTAACAAACCTTACATAGCTACGTAGCTATCAAGAATATGTTCTTGAGCCGGGCATGGTAGTGCACGCCTGTAATCCCAGCATTTTGGGAGGCTGAGATGAGAGAATCGCATGTTCAAAGCCAGCCTCAGCAACGGCAAGGCGCTAAGCAACTCAGTGAGACCCTATCTCTACATAAAACACAAAATAGGGCTGGGGACATGGTTCAGTGGTCAAGTACCTCTGAGTTCAATCCCCAGTACCAAAAAAAGAAAAAAAGAATATGTTCTTGGGTTTGTTCTGGAAATTATTCTATTCACACATGTAATCCCTCCCCCCTTCTTTAATTTACTTGTAGATAAAAGAGTTGGTGGGGGATAAGGGTGGGGAGATAAGGGAAAATAACTATTCTCAGTGAACAAATTATGCTCCAGATACCACTTTCACAGTATCTGCAAAAAAGCCTGCAGAAAACAATGGCACATTTTTGAGAGTGGAGGACTGTTGGAAGGGACTTTGTTGTTAAGCTCTATGGGCCATAGTGTAGCTGCTTCTTTCTAAAAGGAATTAGGGACATCTTAAAGCCACCTACATCAAGTGTCCACATGGCACAGGACCTTTATAAAAACTGAGAGTGAGTGCGTTTCAATATGGAGGAAAGAAACCATGATGAATGTTTCCCCCCAAATTCATATCTTAAAGTCCTAAACCTTAATGTGATGGTATTTGGGGGCAGTGCCCTTGGAGTTTATTATGTTTAGATCAGGTCCCTAATAAGAACATCTCCCTCTCTCTCTCTCTCTCTCTCTCTCTCTCCACATATTTGCACCAAAGAAAGGCCATGTAAGCACACAGTGAGAAAATGGCTGTCCATAAGCCAGAAGCTAAATCTACCAACACCATGATCTTGAACTTCCAGCCTCCCATACTGTAAGAAATAGTTAGGCACCCCAGTGTGTGGTGTTGAGCAGACCAAGACAGAAACTCCATGGTAAGATTACACATTTTCACAAAAACCTGTTTTTGAGCCCTATGTAATATTGAAGCTACTCTTAACAACAGAGCCCAGGCCTCAGTAGGGAAGGGCAACCATCCACAATGTAAACCTGTAGTGGATAGAACTCCTCTGCTTACCTGAGGCCTATCTGCCTTCTTTCCTTTTGTCCTTCCATACCACTCCCCTGCCCCCCCCCCCACATACACTTTGTCCTCTTGTTATTTGTTTTTGTTTTTTTTTTTTCAAATGGAGATCTCTGGTCTCCCTTATCTTAATATCACCACGCACCCCGTTACCTAGGCCAGAAACCACTGAGTCATTTTTAACTCTTCTCTCCCTTTACCCCTCTCATGCAAGGTATTTGAGTCCAGGTCCTCTGAGAAGCAGACACTGAGATTAAATGTGTAAGGAGTTTATTAGGGGAGATGTCTGTGGTAAAAATAGGGAAGAAGCTGCGTAAGGCTAGGACAGTGTTCATATCACAATGGAAGTCTTAGAGAATCTTTGGGGAACTCCTGAGCTGCCTACCCTGTCCTTGTCTAAAGAAGGTTCAGCCAGGTTCTCAGGGAGTCCTCAAGACAAACTCAAGTCTTTAGAGGAGACCCGCATCTCCCAGGAATGGCTCTACCTCAGTATTCTTTTTTTTTTTTTTTTAATATATATATATTTTAGTTGTAGATGGACACAATATCTTTATTTTATTTATTTATTTTTATGTGGTGCTGAGGATCGAATCCAGCGCCTCACGCATTCGAGGCGAGCGCTATACCGCTGAGCCACAATCCCAGCCCCTCTACCTCAGTATTCTTGCTACACAGGTCACTGGCTGGGAGCAGCCTGTAGGAGGCATGTCATTAGCATAAACTCAGAGACATTTCATAGGCAGCAGCTGGGGCTTTGGGTCAGTCGTGCTCTCTAGTGGGTGGCCTGTGGAGCACATTTTCTTGGATGCCGCATGGGACCTTCTGGGCTACACTGATCTACTTCCTCACAGGAGTTCAAGGAACAGTGATTCTACCGTTCCCATTGGCCTTATTTTCTGAAAGGAAACTGACAACCAGAGGTGAGTGGGATGAACTACAGCAGCCCTCATCTCTGTAGTTGACCTCAGGGTTCCAACTCATTCTCTCCCTCCTCCACTACCCATTCTAAACCCCTTCACTCTCAGAGGTCCCGCCATCAGGTGTTGGTAGCTTAGGTGGTTGTGCAACTCACTCCTCTAAAGTTGCTGATGCTCAACAGTAGCACCTTTCTCAGTTCAGGGTTGCTGTACATATTTGTTCACCCCAGGAGATACAAAAGTGCATCTCCTAGGCTCTATACATATTCCTTCTTATTGCTATTAGGAAAAAGCAGTCTCACCTCCTCCTGCTGCCCAAGGTTAATCACTTCCACCAATGTAACTGCTCTTTCTACTTGCTGTTCCCCAGGCACAAGAAGTCCAACATGCCCTGCAGTTGTGTGTAATTCAATGGGGCTCGTGCAGAATCATACGGCAAGAGTTTTCTCTATTTGGGACTCTCTAATGGTGAAGAGCTCAGATTGGCTGGGACAAGAAGCATCAAATCCCCCAATAAATCAGTGGGGAAACTCCTATTTGTAACCCCTTGATTTCTGGATTCTTCTTATCAGGAACAGAGCCTTATATACAGATTGCTGAATTGACATAAATATGTTGTGTCCTAAAAGATGGCACCCCATTTTTTCAGAGTTTCATCCAAGTTAAAACTTCAGTTTCACCTGTATAAAGCCATATCAGAAAGTTGCCTCTGTGTGGTGTGATTTGTGATACAACCAGTAGATCCCATGGTCATGGGCCCACTCCTATACCTCCAACACTGTAAAGTGATGAGCAAATGCATTGAAATCAGTAGAATGAGCCAAGAAGATCTGCCCTCACCAATGTCTGGGCATCATCTTCTGCTGAGGGCCTGAGTATAACAAAAAACCTGAGGAAGGGTAAAACATAGGACAGGATGGAACATATCCTCAGAAGAAATCAAGAAAAAGGAAAAAGAGTAAGGGAAGGAGAAAGAGATTCAAGAAACGACCATCTGCATCAACTTTTGGGAAAAAAGAATTTGAAGACTTTTTAAATTATTTAGGAGGGCATAAGACAAACTCTCTGTGAAAATGATACACAGAGAGTTGTATAACCATCATCATATTCTAAGTTTAAAACATTTCATCACTCCAAAAAAAATCTTTATATCCTTTAGTGATCACTCCTTCTTATCACCCATTGCTTTCTCCAGTCCTAAGCAACCAATAATCTATTTTCTTTCTCAATGAATTTGCTTATTTTGAACATTTCATATAAATGGAATTATATAATGTGGGTTTTTTTTTAAATTTTTTTTCTAGTTGTTGATGGACACAATGTCTTTATTTTATTGCTTTGTATGTGGTGCTGAGGATCGAACCCAGGGCCTCACGCATGCGAGGCAAGCGCTCTACCGCTGAGCCACAATCCCAGCCCATAATGTGGGTTTTTGTATGTGTGCCAGACTCTTTTTATTAAGCTTGTTTTCAAAGCTTTTCCACATTGTAGTATGTATTCATTCTTTGTTCCTTTTTAGTGGTATGAATAATAGTCTAATATATGGATATACCACATTATATTTACCTTTCAGGAGAAATTCAAGATGATGAATTAGAAGAAGGCTGCATTTCCAGTTCTGTGACTTGGGATTAAAGCAGTGGGAGTTCTCAGTGAGATTCTGGGAATCTACTGGGACACTATACATTCACAGGTCAGAGATACTGCTTTGGAGCTAAACCCAACTAAAGAATTTGCTCCACATGCAAATTCTACATGCTCAGAATTTTTCAGCTAAGGAAAAAGCCCCATGTGGGAACAGCTAGGGGTTCCCAGAGATCTCTTTCCTTTTTGATACTGGGGATTGAACTCTGGGGCACTCAGGCACTGAGCCTCATCCCCGGCCCTATTTTGTATTTTATGTAGAGACAGGGTCTCACTGAGTTGCTTAGTGCCTCGCTTTTTGCTGAGGCTGGTTTTGAACTCAAGATCCTTTTGCCTCAGCCTCCCAAGCTGCTGAGATTACAGGCATACACCACCGCGCCCGGCAAGATCCCATTCTTGAACATTCATTCCTACTGCAAAACCAGAAAATTAACACAGAGATTGCAAGTACCACACCTATGAGGGGTCTCAACCTAGGTTTCTCCCCTATCCCATTAGAATATACAGAGTTGTAAAGAAGAGCAATCATAGAGAAAGTAACTCACATGCTCTGTTGTATACAATGCAATTGCGAGATCTAAAAGAAGGATTCCACATTTTTGACACTTATAGAAAAGTGGAATCTTTAAGTTCTAGCACAGTATACTCTGTTTCAAAATACAGTAATCATCACCAGAGAATTAGCAGGGAAACTATATTACAAAACCCATTTGGGAATATATTTAAAAATTCACAATGAAATGATATCCCAGAACATTTTGGCAAGAGAAGGCTGTGTTCTAAATGGCCAATACATAAGAACAGAAGAAAAATCTATTACAAGTGCATAAAACTCAACACAAGAATATAGGAAACACAAAAAAAGTAACATGACACCTCCTAAAGTTTATAATTCACCAACAACTGACTCCAAAGATAATGAAGTAAATGAAATACCAAATAAAAGAAAAAAAATAATTACTTAAAAGTCAATTAATTCCAAGAGAGCAGAGAAAACAACAGAATAAATTCAAAAAGTCAGCATAGAATATGAATTAGAAATTCAATGATGAGACAGAAAAAGACCCAAAAAGAAGTCTTGGAAATGAAAGACACAATAAGTCAAATAAAATGTTCAGTTGAAAGTCTCTCACAGTAGACCACACTGAAGACAGAGCAAGAACTCAGGAACAACATTAACAAAAATTTACAAACCACTAGAATTGAAGAGGGTTGTAAGATTCAGGCTAATGACATGGATAACCTCTTCATAGAAATAATAACAGAAAAATTTCAAAACCTTGAGAATGAGATAGATATCTAGTTATAGGAAGAATTCAGAATTGAAAATAGAAAAGATCAAAAAAGATTCTTTCCATGATGCATTGTAATTAAAATACCTAATATGCAGAACAAGGATTGAATTTTAAGTGCCTCAAAAGAAAAACATCAGATCACATCTAAAGAAAAATGAGAGCCAGGCGCAGTGGCGCGAGCTTGTAATTCAAGCACTTAGGGAGGCTGAGACAGGAGAATCACAAGTTCAAAACCAGCCTCAGCAATGGCAAGGCACTAAGCAACTCAGTGAGACCCTGTCTCTACATCAAAAAAACACAATATAGGGCTGGGGATGTGGCTCAGTGGTCGAGTGTCCCTGAGTTCAATCTCCAGTACCAATAAATAAATAAATAAATAAATAAATAAATAAATAAATAAATAAATAAATAAATAAAATGATCACAATTATTTTCAGTTTCTCAGGACAAACTATAAAATTTTATAAAACTATAAAATCCTCCTGAGGCAGGAGGATCTTGAGTTCAAAACCAGCCTCAGCAAAAAGTGAGGCACTAAGCAACTCAGTGAGACCCTGTCTCTACAAAAAATATATAAAATAGTATATATTTGTGGTCCAAATGCTGGACTACCTAATTACATTCCAGGAAGCCTTGGAATGATATGTTCCAAGCCCTGAAAGAAAATAACAAAATAACTCTTAATAAAGATTTTTCTATCTAGCAACACTACCCTTCAGAATCAAAGCAAAAATAAAAAACATCTAAAATAAGCAGAAACTGTCATGATTTTTTAGCCAGCACTACAGGGTTAAAGCAATACTACACATAGAAGAACCCAAAAACAAACTCAAGTTCACAAATAGACAAATCTCATTTAAAAAGTAGCTTAACAAATGAGAAACAAGGCCAACTTGAATATTAGAAATAAATCAAAATGTCAGAAATTAATAAACAACTCTCTATAATAACATTGAATGTAAACAGCCTTAACTCTCCAAGTAAAAGATAGGCTGAGCTGGGTGTGGTGGCGCACACCTGTAATCCCAGCACTTTGGGAGGCTGAGACAAGAGAATTGCAAGTTCAAAGCCAGCCTCAGCAACAGCGAGGCACTAAGCAACTCAGTGAAACCCTGTCTCTACATTAAACACAAAATAGGGTTGGGGATGTGGCTCAGTGGTCGAGTACCTCTGAGTTCAATCCCCAGTACCAAAAAGGAAAAAGACATAGGCTGGCAGAATGGACAGAAGAACAAGATCTAACTACATGTTGCTTTCAAGAAATTCACCTTGCAGGCAAAGAAAGTCACAGGCAGAAAGTGAAAGGATGAGGCCCCACAAAAAGCAGGAGTAGCTATTCTTGTATACAACAAAGTAGATGTCAACTCAAAATTAATCAAAATAGACAAAGAATGTCACTTCATACTGGCAACAAGGACAATCAAACAAGAAGATATAAGAATAGTATATATTTGTAGCCCAAATGCTGGACTACCTAATTACATAAAAAGGATACTACTAAGATTAAAGGCTTACACAGATCCCAGAACAATGATATTGGATTATTTCAAAATACCTTTCTCAGCAACAAATAGGTCACCTAGACATAAATTCATTAAGATTCTTCAGACCTAAAAGTATTATATATCAAAAGGACTTAACAGACACCTATAGAATATTTCATTCAACAACAGTTGAATTCACTTTCTTCTAAGCTGCTCATAAACCTCCATATTACACCATATTTAGCCTATGAAGCAATTCTTAGAAAATACAAGAAAGAAAAATTATATATTTCCTTGCATCTTATCTGATCCTAATGGAACATAATTAGAAATTAGCACAAAAAACTACAGAAACTAGTTAAACACATGGAGACTGAACAATATGCTTTTGAACAATGAATGACTGCTATAAGTAATCAGGGAGAGATTTTAAAGTTCTTAGAATAAAACAAGAATAGTGATATAACATACCAGAATCTCTGTGACGCTATGAAAGTGGTTCTAAGAGAAAGGCTTATAGCTATGAGTGCCTACGGAAGAAAACCAGAGAGATTTCCATTAGAAAACCTAATGATGCATCTCAAGGCCCTTAAAAAAAAAAAAAAAAAAAAACAAGAAAA
>PVHX01031087.1:0-15199 GCA_004024805.1 Geosciurus inauris | reverse complement strand
TAAGTTGTTGAGGGTGGCTTTAATCTTGTGATCCTCCTGCCTCAGCCTCCCAATCCACTGGGATTACAGGTGTGTGCCACTGTGCCCAGCTCATAGGATATTTCTTGATATATGTATTCCATATTCTTTTGTGTGTGTGTGTGTATGTGTTTAGCAAATCAGTGATGAAAGCTTATTTATATAGAGTTGTCTCCTTCTAGAAGATGGACATGTTTCTGCTTACTTTCCCCAAAGAAGGCGACCTTCTGCATAGTTCTGATAAATTGAATTTCATAGTCATTCAAATGTGAGCTAACTAGACATGTGTTGGAAATAATTGACTATAATAATATACTGAATAAGATCTAGAGACATTTTCTTCTAACCCAGAAGTCACAAAGAAAAATATTCCTGCTTTTTATTTGTTGTGGAATTTACAAAGGATGGGAGAGTGTGCTGGGAATAAACTGGGATAAACAGAATTTGAGAAATATGAAATTAGAATAAGCATTTCAAAATCAATTTAAAATATAAAACTATAGAAATGATATTTGGGCCAGTTCATAAAATGAGTGAATGATGCATTTAGGAACAGCTTATTCATTTATTGCATTTCTTTAGTCAAATATTTGTGGAGCATCCTTGTACTCAGCACTGGGGGTATAGCTCTGTACCAAGCTCTGTTCTTGTTCTCATGGAGTTTACCTTCTAGTTATACATTCTCCTAGTTGATTTTTAAGTGTCTTTAAATTTTTAAGAGGAGAGGACTATGAATTATAGAACAGTAAGGAATTCATGGCACCTCAGTATTCTGTTATTGAAAACATGAGTGGAATATAGCAGCTAGATTGTAGGCTTCTCTTGCCAGCCTGGTAAACTCATGCTCTGTACTACTTTGCACTGATGTTGTTTGCACCAATGACTGATCACTACAGGGATTGTGCTTAGTCGTTTAGTTGTGAGTACAGTGGTGCCAAGTGAGCTTTTAACAATGATTTCCATAAAAGAAGGAATTATAATATTTTAAGTGGTGCCTGGGACACTTGTCCCAAGATTTGACCACAAAAATAAAGGGATCTGTATATGAAAATGCTATTATAGCCATTTATTCATAATCAACATTAGCACATTAAAGCATTCAGAATGTTCTGTTCTCCATTTTCTTCACCAGCATTTCCCACATTTATACTGAGAGTCCTTTTGGCATGTAACTCCTCCAACCACCATATAGTTTGTCAGAATGCGATTTTTAGAAGAATACAAAGAGATTTCTGGAGCTTTAGTACTGGGTCTCTCTCTTTTCTCTTGGTTCTGCAAAGGTCAGGGCAGCCTATGATTTTTCAGACGGTTTGGGTGAGGATGCTGCCTGCTTGCTGCTCATTGAGGCACTTTTGACCCTGGCCCAGCACTCAGCCTCTAGCTAGAAAGTCAGGGAGGGGCAGCTGTGAGCAGAGAATTGGGCATCTCCCCTTGGAGTCAGATGTATTCTGATCTAGCGGGGCTGGCCCCAGCTCATGGAGCTGCACTTTGAATGAGAACATTCTGAAGAATAAATAAGACATGTTGTCAGCAATCAGTAGAAGTTGGAGTGCTTTGGGAGAATTTTGTTTACAAATTTTCTCCTTTTTTCTCTTTAGATCTTCCCATATCTATGTAGGGCTATTAAAGAACTCTTTGATTTATTTCTTTGCTTCTTGGATTTTATGATTGAGTGATTAATAATAAGTGTGTCAAACATTAGTAGTAACTCAAGTCAAGAGTATATTCTGTCATCCTTAGCAAAGTCTAGTGGATTTTAGCTTTTCATTTGTTCTTATCTTTTTAAAACTACTTTTGTTAATTTGGGCTGATTTTTGTGCTCATGCAGATGGTGCTGGGATAAAGTGTGGGTGCAGTCTTACATTGCTCACTGCCTTTTAATGAAATCTTAGATGAATGTGTCTTGATGGCTTGGGGTCTATAGAATGTAGTGAGATTTCAGCCATGTATATCATTCAGGCTCTTTGGATGTAATTCAACTCGGACCCACCTACCTGTAAGGATTAAGCCAAGAGTGGAAAACAAATGTCCAAAAAGCCCTCAAGGTGAAAGAGTGTCTCCTGTGGTCTCAGATTATTTAGCATGTGTCTTGTTTCTTTAAAGCTGAAAAGATGATCTTAGGTGTACCATTTACCCAATACTTCCTAGATTCTAGGCATATTGCTAGGAACTTCACCTGTCCTCTATCATTCATCCCCACAACATCAAAATAGGTAGGAATGATCATTTCTCCTCTGAAGATGAGCAAACTTGGTGGTATTTTTTGTTTTGGGTTTTTTGTTTTGGTTTTGGTTTTGGTATCAAGGATTGAACCCAGGGGTGCTTAACCACTGAACCACATCCCCAGCCCTTTTTAAATATTTTATTTAGAGACAAGTTCTTGCTGAGTTACTTAGGGCGTTGCTAAGCTGCTGATGCTGGCTTTGAACTCATGGTCCTCTTGCCTTAGCCTCTGAGCCGCTGGGATACAGACAGGTGTGCGCCACCACACCCCACCAGCAAACTTGTATTCTAAGGGATGTGCTTAAAGTTCTTGGAGCAGGTAGGAGATGGTCTGGGATATAGGAGCAGTTACTGCCAGTCCTGATATCCTGCTTGTTGGTGACTGGCACTTTAGGAAGTAGCTTTTGCTAACTTTTAATCACTTCTACTTGTGCTGCTTAAAATCCTCCAGCAAAGGTGCAGTCGGGAGCTGCCATGTGATCCAGAGAAGGCTCCTTTAAGGCAAGTCCTTTAAATAACAAGCTCCTGGTCCATTTAAAATAAGTTTCTATTTACTTGAAAAGATCTTATCCATGTTTAAAATAAGCCATTTAGGGCTAGGGGTGTAGCTCAGTTGGCAGAGTGCTTGCTTAGCATGTGCAAAGCCCTGAGTTCAATCCCCAGCACTGCAAAAAAGCAGATAAAAGCATTTAAAATAGGTAAGTGTTGCCTACATGAAGACATAGCTCATCTCAGCATTCTCTAGGGACCTTGTTAGGATCAGGCAGTGAACAATGAGTTTCTGCTGCAAGCTGTTTCCATCGTTGCTCCTGCCGAGCTGGTGCTCAGACAAACTCGAGGGATATTGAATTTTGCTGTATAATCTCCTTTAATCCTCACAGCAGCCCCCCTTTTTTGCATTATTACAAAGGAAGAAACTGAGGCACAGAGAAGTTAAGCACATCGAGGCCAAATATAGTAAATGATCAAACCCAGATTTAGCGCCTTACTCTTAACACCATGCTATTGTCATTCCTAAGTGCAGTGTTTTGTGCCATAAATCCTATCCCATCTCAGTCCTAACTGTAGACGTGCTTGGCACTGAGAACAGAAGCCATTAGCTGGCCTGGGTTGCTCCTGGGTTTGTTTGAGTTGTGCCCTGGAGTCACAGATACTCAGTGTAAGTGTCATGATTGCTCATGTCTGAAATTGGATCATGGTTCTTGTCCTTTGTCTATCTTCTAGGGAACTTTTCTTGGGGAGAGGGAGTCACCAGCAGATGAAGGGGGTTAATTAGATTTGTGCTTTACATCCTCTACACCTATAAAGGGATTTGTACATCTATCAGGAATTATGGCTTTGTAGCCAAGTTTGCAATTATGGTATTATGTGGATATATTTATTATATGAAACTCATGAACCTTTAAAAATAAGGCAATGAGAAGAATAAATTTGTTTGCTGAAGATAAAGTGAACCTAATGGGCCCATTATGGTAATACATTTATGTATTTTATAATCTCAATAGAAAAATCTTTTTATGTATAAGTCAATAAAAATAAATCTGTGAAGTGGTTAAGTGTACTATAATAGAGAATGTTTTAAGCATAGGAATGGTCCATCTGGACAATTATGTCTCCTTTGTTTATATTCTCATACAAAGAGTCTCTTAATCAATTCCCTTGTAGTCAAAAATTATTACCTGTCTCTAGAAATAGTTTTTTTGTCTTTTCTATACTAGCTTTGAGCTTCTTACTTCAGTCACTGTAGCTGTTGGTCAAAAACATTAGTTGAATTGGGTACTGTAAATCTTCATTCATATCCTTACAGGATTTATTATTTTCAAATATAATGGGGTAATTGAGGAGATGGAAAATGGAGAAGGATTGTACCAGGTAGGATTCTTTTGGATATAGGTAATAAATACTCTGCCAGCCTAAGTAAGAAAAGAGATAGATTTACAATAAGGATACAGAAGTGTGTTGGAGCTTAAGGGTGTGGATAAAGTGGCCCTGGGGAGTGAAAGGGAGCTGGAGGTGAGGACGAGAACTCCCCAGTTGGAGTTTACTGCAACACACAGATGTCAGGACTGTTGGTAAGACAAGCGGGGAAGAAGGTTGACGGAAGGTAGAAATGTTATTACTTAACGCTTGAGCGCAGATTTACAAAGTTTATTCTTTAGAAAAGTAATTCATGCTCTTTACTAGAAATTCAAGTAGTATAAGAAGTAGAAATTATCTAAATTCTGATAAGTAGAATTGCTATTTTGATAAACACTCTTCTAGACATCTCTGGACATTCAGGATACCTACCTTTTCCGTGCATATGCGTGCCCGTGAATGAGTGTGCATGCATGCATGCTCATACACGCATAGAATCATAGTGCACATAGGCATTACATATTTATTCACTCAAAATGATATCATGGATGTCTTTTCATATCAATAAAAAAGATTTCCATCAGTGCTTACTATGTTTTTAGTTTACTTAGCATAGCTCCTATTTGCAGGCCTTTGTGGGTGTTTACTTTTTTCTTTCTGGAACAATACCTTGCATATCCACCTTTCTGCTTACATGTTTATCTCCTTTAGATCTGTGAAGATTCTTAGAAGTAGGAGCACAAGATCAAAGGGTATGCCGTTCTACATGCCTACCTAATTGCCTAAGTGGCTCGAGAGTGACTTTCCTAATTTATAATTTCACCATGAAGGTATCCATGATATTGGCCATTTATCATCAGTCATTGGCATCTTTACCAACCTGATAAGTGAAAAATAAGATCTGAATCTTCTAATGTTTTTCTCAGAGTTACGTGATTATCTTTTCATATTTTCATTGCTATTAGATTTCTTATGACTCTTAGTTTTTTAGTTTCCTTTGTCCATTTTGAGGGGAATATTAATTAATTTTAAGACACTTTCGCAAAATAAGGATAGCAACATGTAACTACTCATTAGTTTCCCTAGTTTCTTTATCCTTTGATGAAAGTTTCAATTTTTAAAAAAAATCTTTAATTTAAAGAATGTAACCAGCCAAATATCTCAATCTTTTATAGTTTCAGATTTCGATGTTATGCTTAAAGGCCTTTCTTATGCCTACATTATAAAACTTCATAATAATTCAAGTACATATTCTTCTAGTATTCATTTGATTCTATTTTGAGTTTATCTTTTCACAAGTAGAGGTACAGACCCAGATTTTCCCTCTCCCTGAATAGCTAACCAACATCACTTATTAACTATTCTCTCAGACCTGCCCAGATTTGATTACATGTACTTGGGTCTGTTTTCTATGAATACTCTGGATGTTTAGATGTATGTTCTCAGTCAGAGTCCTGTTTGTTAACTATGGTTTGGCTGTTTTGTTGATTTGTACACTTAATTGTGTGGTACTTCTCTGCTTCAAATTGGACTTCCATGCGGTAGGTTGTCAAATGCTGAGTTCCCAGTGCCTCAGAACTGGGCAGGACACTGGAACAGCTGGAGTGAGAAGGGGCTGCTCCACAGACATATTGGAGGAACCGAGTAGGGAAAAAGCGAGCAAGAAAAAAGCGAGCAAGACCAGAAGAGCTCATGCAAACAAATGTAACAACAACCAAAGTGCAGGGCCTGAGATTGTTTTTAACATGATGAGGGGGTGCAGGAAGGGAATATATATATATTTGGGTTTTGTTTAAATTCAAACCATTAAAGCCTTCCTACCACAGAGAAGAAGAAAAAAATGTGTTCTGCCTCTTTGCCAACAGTAACATAATTTTGGTCTTCGAAATAAGTGTCTTGGGACCTCAATTCCCTGTTGGTACAGCAAATTCCCAGTCCATGTGTTGTGGCGGAAATTCATTATTTCCTGAGTTATTTCCTTTCATGCTTAGTGTGGAGGAAATGACCAAATGTATAGATTGAGATCCCACCCCTAAGCCTGATGTCTGCAGCATTACTTGATTCTGATGACTTTGATTATTGTTTCAGATATTGCTGCTGGAGGCTTCTCGTCTGCTTCAGAGTATCTTCAGGGAAATTAACTCTATATAAACTAAGAATTCAGGTGAGTCTTTAAAAATCAAATCAATCAAAAACCTTGCCAATTGTCCATCTGCCTGTGTTGGTGTATTTTCTAAAATGTCACAATGTTGTCTCCTAATTTGTCTGATGAACTTCAGCATGGGTCTGCATAGCAGGTGTGCAGAATGTTTGGGTGGTAGGCCCCCTGCTGTTTCATTTTTCCACCCTGTGGTGGGTGATGGTAAGGACCAGAAAGATGGGGTGAGTAGTTGGGTTTTTACCTTATCACACTTCACTGCAGGAATTCTCATTCATTCATGTGTTTGTTTCATAGATCATTTGTTTTGGAGCGTGGAGGGTGAATAGGAAGTGCTGTGTAAAGAACAAATGTAGAAACTTCATCCATTTGAATTGAAATGGGTAGTTCCTGGAGACTCCAGGGTTGAGAGGTAATGGGTCTGGCATGGGAAGAAGTAGCTGCAGTCCTAAATCTTTGGTTTCCCCTATGACTGTCCTGAGTAAGACCACATGATCCCAAATGGTGTGTATAAAATACTGTAGGCTGAGAGGCAGTGGACTCTTCTGCACGTCCTGTGTGTGCCAGAATTGAAGTCCATAAGGTAAAAGGTGTGGTTTCTGTTCCTATTCTCAGTAACTGTCGTACCATGCTCAGAGGCATCAGTTCTGTTTCTGCACAGCTTGGACATGTTGTTTAATCTCTGCTGCTCTCCTGTTCTTCATCGGTAAAATTTGTAGGTTTTCCTAGCATAATTATTTCCATGCTTATAGATTTTGTGGGATAGGGAAAACACATCAGGATCTATTTTTGATATATTTTTCGCTGAATATAAACAAAGTTGGTGATTGGTAAAGCTCAGTGAGTGTGTGGAAATTGACTGTATGTTTGTACGCTGTTCTATTTTGTGTTTGGAATTTTTCTTTTTGTGATTTCTTTTCTCCCCCTTTTATTGATGCATTATAGTTACGTATAACAGTGGATTTATCATTGCATATTCATACATGCATATAATATAATGGCATAATTTGGTCAATTTTATTCCCCAGGACCTCCTCTTTCCCTTTTCTCCTTCTTCCTCGTCTCCTTCCTCTACTCAACTATTCTCCCTTCTATTTTCATGAGATCCTCCCCAATCTTTACTTTTCCTTTTTTATTTGTAGCATCCAAATATGATAGAAAACGTATGACCTTTGACTTTCTGAATTTGGTATATTTCACTCGGCATGATGTTTTTTAGCTCTATCCATTTACCAGTGAATAACATAATTCCATCCTCTTTTATGGCTGAATAAAGCTCCATTGTGTGTATATATCACATTTTCTTTATCCATTCATCCATTGACAGACACCTAGCTAGGCTGGTTCTGTAACTTGTCTATTGTTATTGTGCTGCTATAAACATGAATATGCATGTATTGACATAATATGATGACTTTAATTCTTCAGGATAAATATCAAGGAGTGGTACAGCAGGGTCATATGGTGGTTCCATTCCTAGTGTTATGGTTTAGATATGAGGTGTCCCCCAAAAGGTCATGCATGAAACAATGCAAGAATTTTCAGAGGTGGACTGAGTATGAGAGGTATAACCTAATCCACAGATTAGGATTAAGTGGGTATAACTGTAGGCAGATGGGATGTGGCTGGAGGAAATAAATCACTGGGGGTATGCCTTTGGGATTTATATATTGTCCCTGATGAGTAGAACTCTCTCTGCTTGCTGGTGGCCATGTAATGAGCTACTTTCCTCTGCCACACCCTTCTACCATGATGTTCTACCTCACCACCGGTCCAGAGCAATGGAGTTGGCTGTGTATGGATGGAGATCCTTTGAAATTGTGAGCCAAAATAAACTTTTCCTCCTCTAGTTGTTCTTGTCGGGTAACTTTGGTCATAGTGATGAAAAGCTAACTGAAACACCTGGTCTTTTGAGGGAACTCCATACTAATCTCCATAGTGATTGTACTAATTTACAATTCCACCAACAGTGTAAAAGTGTTCTTTTTTCCCTACATTCTTTCCAGCATTTATTGTTATTTGTATTCTTGATGGCTGCCTTTCTAATTAATACGAGATGAAATCTCAGTGTAGTTTTGATTTTCATTTCCCAAGTTGCTAAAGATGCTAAACAATTTTTTCATTTTTTTTTTTTTGAGAATTGTCTATTTAGTTCATTTGTCTATTTATTGATTGGGTTAATTTTTCTTTTTTTGATGGCAAGTTTTTTGAGTTCTTTATATATTCTGGATATTAATCCTGTATCAGAAAAGTAGCTAGGAAAGACAGTCTTCCATTCTGTAGGCTTTCTCTTCACACCCTTTGTTTCTTTTGCTGTGCCAAAACTTTTAAATTTGATGCCATCCCATTTATTAATTTGGGATATTACTTCCTGAGCTTTAGGAGTCCATTAAGGAAGTCATTTCCTGCACCTATATGGTGTTGGCCCTACATTTTCTTCTAGCAGTTGCAAAGTATCCATTTTAAGTTGATGTTTGTGCAGGGTCAGAAATAGAGATCTAGTTCATTCTTCTGCATATGGATATGAATTTTTGCCAGCACCATTTGTTAAAAAGTCTGCCTTTTCTCCAACAAGATTTTGGTGCCTTTGTTAAGGATTGGATAACTTTGTGTGCTTTGTCTCTGTGTCTTCTATTCTGTACCATTAGTCTGTGTCTGTTTTTATGCCAGTACTATGCAGTTTTTGTTACTACAGCTCTTTAGTATAATTTGAAGTCAGGCATTATGATGCCTCCAGCATTGCTTTTTTGGCTTAGAACTGCTTTGGCTATTCTGGGTCTTTTATTCTTCCAAATGAACTTTTAGGTCTTAGAATTTTTATAATAAAGGGTTTATTTTCACAAAATAACTATTATCTACCAGCATAATTCCACAAAAGAACTATTTTGATACTAAAAGAATAGGAATGCCACATATTTATGTTTTACTTGTGCATATTTAGCACTGTAAAAAGCACTCATCTTTACCTACCTTTTCCTCATTTCTCCGTAGACCAGTGACTTTAGCCATAGACTTGGCAACCCTAGTCCATCAACTAGTGTTCAGAAAATATTGGAGAATATGACTGCTAAAGGCCCTTCTTCTTCTAAAACTGTGTCATTCCTCCCAAAGAGGAAAGAAATGTATCTTACTCACACAGTGTTAATTTTGAAATTGCTATGACAGCTAACGTGGTCAGACTAAAGGAGGACCAAGGTCAGAGACAAGACTGTTCTGTTGGGAACCTAAAGTAAAAATGGCTTATTTATGTGATCATGAAATTAGCTGTGAGTTACACTGCAGCGTGTGTAAAAATGAAAACAGTGTTTTCAGTAGTCTGATTAAAGTGTACAGATCGTGTTTCCCACCATCGTGGGGCAGCCTCTGGCCAGGTGGTACTTGATGCATGAACATCTGTCTGGGGGGTACATATGCTAAGAGCTGGGGAGAGGTGAGCTGAATGCCAGACTCCAGGGCGACCTGTCCCAACCTTAGGTATGAGGAGCTCAAGAATGGACAGAGGTCAAGGTGCATAGCCAAGAGCTCTGAGCTAAGGGTGACGGATCAGAAGCCCCTGGGACAATGAGGGATTTTCTTCCCTGGAGGACCATATGGGGCACCTTGGATGGATATTGCCCTTTGAGGACACATAGAGGGTGCTGGGTAGTGCAGCCTGGCTGAAGAGCCTGGAGCAGAGTGGACAGGAAGTTTACCAATCTATGCCATTCCCAAGATTTCAAATCTGAAAGGTACGTTCAAGGTAGCATGGTGTGCCCTGGTCTGTAGAGAATGGAACACTATGAGTTTACTCTCCTTGGGGTGTGGGTATGTGTGTGTCTGTCTGTCTGTTTGTCTGTGTGGTAGTTGAAGGCAGAGGGAATAATGGCCTGACTTATTAGGACAGAAAGATATCGTAAGGGAGGAGCAACACCACTACCCACTGCAGGAGGTGTACATAGTCCTGGCTTCTCCTGAAAGTCCTGAGAAGTTCCATGTGTTCTGCTTGGATTGGAACATAGTGGTTCAGTCCTTTGGAATCCACCCCGCTGTGAATTCCTGGCTTGCATTTGTGTTAACATTCATATTTTCTGGGAAACTTAAATTAAATTGGACAGCCTTACCTGGATGCTTTCTGTTCTGTCACCACAGCCCTTGGTTTATTGTCTGATTGGTATGCTTCAGGTGATTGTTCCACCCTGAGAATATTTATTCATTGCCCTTGTAGGAAAAAGTTATATCAAACAACAGCAGCAGAAACATTTGTCTTAAATGTGTAGGAATGTGAGCTATAACTTGAAATCTTGATATTTCTGAAAGTGTATAAAGTTATGAATAAATGCTGGCAGGGGCTTTTATTTTGACATAAACCAGAGGAAGGAGAATTGCTTTAAGGGATCTGGACTAGCCCAAGTCTGAATAAAATTTAATGAATGAACAATGTGACCAATCAATCATGTTGTGGAGCCTTTCAGATGACTAGAACACGCTGGTCAAGATCTTATAGGGATGAGCTATTAAGATTTTGAGACAGCCATGCTTTACAGAAATAAATGTGATGTTTTAAAATGTTACATGCATGCAAGAATCTGTGCACGAGCATGTGTGAGGAGAGACTGATAGATGGGGTGGGGGAATGATAAATGACTTGTTTAGCATTTTACTTAATGACTTGTGATATATTCTGGCTTTGAGAATAAATCCAATATTCTGAACTTATCTCTGTGTTCCCTGCAGGCTTATAAGAAAAATATTTTAAAACCTATTTTAAATGAAAAACCATTGTTTTTGGCTCTCTGGGAATTTTTAATTCCCATTGCTGTTGAGGGGAAGGTATTGAATCTGTAAAATTTGAAGCAGGATCTTTCATTTGATATCAGGTAAGGGCTATGACATCAGTAAAGATAAGTTGCTGTGCTTCTTTTTCCTCATTAAAAATGTAATCTGCTGCGCTCTTTTGTCTTCCTGCCACCCTCCATTAGTCAGTTTCTTTGGAGTGCTCTTCTCTTTGACTGTAAGCACCCTTACATCTCCAGCCCTCCTACCTGCAAACTCCCTGAGTCACTGAGAGTCCTGATTAGCATTGTCTTGTTGATCAGAAGTCCTGGTCCTGTGCTGAGGCCCTTATTTCTGCGGTCTGTGCCTACAAGATGTTTTGGCACAGTGTTTCATAATTGGAGTTGCTAATCCACCGTGTAGCAGAATGTGCTGTTTGCTTGAGCTTTTTGGCTAATTGTGTGCATCAGTTAATTTCTTTTTCCTTTTTCTTTTCTTTTCTTTTTTTTTTTTTTTTTGTTACTGAGGATTGAACCCAGGGGTGCTTTACCACTGAACGACATCCTCAGCCTCTTTCATTATTTTTTATTTTGAGACAGAGTCTCGCAAGTTGCTTAGGGCCTTGCTAAGTTGCTGAGTCTGGCTTTGAACTTGTGATCCTCCTGCCTCAGCCTCCTGAGCTGCTGGAATGATAGGCCTGTACCACCATCCCCCACAGTTAATTTCTTTTAAAGTTAAAAATTTTTACTAGAGAACTCAGCAAAGGAAGGATGAAAATAGTGAAGAGACAACTTACAGAAAGGGAAAAAAAATTGCAACCTGTACATCTAATAAGGGTTAATATATAAATTATATAGGAAACTCAAGCAACTAAATTGTAAGAAAACAACCTGATTAAAAAATGGGCAATAGTTATGAATAGACTTTTCTCCAAAGAAGACATACAGTTGGCCAATAGGTATATGAGAAAATGCTCAGTATCATTAAGAATCAGAAAAATGCAGATTTAAACTATGAGATATCAACTCACACCTGTTAGAATAGCTGTTATCAAAAAGATGAAAGATAACAAATGTTGGAGAATTTGGAGAAAAGGAAATGTTTGCATGTGGGAATGTAAATAGTATAGACATCAAGGAAAATGGTATGGAGACCCCTCACCAAAAAAAAAAAAAAAAAAGACTATATGATTCAACAACCTTATTACTGGGTTTACATCCAAAGTAAGTGAAATTTCAGAGATATCAGCATGTTAGTTGCAGCAGCAGTCACAATAGCTAAGATATGGATACATGCTCATACATGCTCATGCACAAGTGGATGGGTAAAGAAAATGGGGTATGTATGCACAATAGAATTCTCTTTGGCCTTAAGAAGGAAAGCCTGTGTTTGCAACAACACAGAAGAATCTAGAGAATACTGTGTTAATTGAAGTAAGACAGGCACAGAAAGACAGATTCTACCTGGTCCTACTTATGTGTAGAATCTAAAATAGTTGAAGTATAGAGCAGAAGAGGAGAGTTGAATGGTGGTTACCAGGGGCTGGAAAATATTAGTCAAAGGATACAAAATTTCAGTTCAGTAGGAGGAATAAATTCAAGACAGCCATTCTACAACACAATATATTATTAACTACATTAACAATATTAACATATTGTATTCTTGAGAATTGCTAAGGGAATAGATTTTAAGTTCTACCAGAAAAAAAAAAGAGTATGTGAGATAAAACATGTTAATTAGCTCAATTTAATTAACAATATATACATATTTTAAAACATGTTTCACACAATAAATAATATACTATTTTATCAATCAAAAATCGATAAATTTAAAAATGTAATTGAAAAATATAAGTCCAAGTGTGGCATGCAAATGGCTAAAAACAGGAAACATTTCAGAAAAGCTTATAATGAAAAGTGATAGTGACTTACCTTATCTCTTCTCTCCTTTGGTCCTGCTTCTCCGAGGCAACTACTTCTGTGAATTTTGTGTGTGGGTGTATGATTTTCACGTATATACATATTATGCTTGCAGCACTGTTTCTCACTTTATCAGTGTTAAAGGCTGTCTCTTGGTATCTTGTGATGGCTGATGATCTCACTCTGCCCATCACTATCTCTTCCTCCTGTGGCCAAGTCATGCTTCAGGCCTTCCACTGCCTCTCTCTGTACCCTTAGATGACACCCACAGCCTCTGATTATTGTCTTCTCTCCTAGACACTATTTCTTGTTTATATCAACACACACCAAACCCACTTCTGAATATCAGGCCACTCTACCCTTAATTTTATATTCTCAGAGTCAGTACTACCTTTGTGTATTCTGTTTTATGATCTCAGTAAAGGCCTGCATGATTTACCTGTGGATTCTGAGTGTTTAAAACCAAAAAGCAGTGTTTGTTACAATTAAGTAGATGCTGTTCCCCTTGGAACCTCATAGGGTGGTAGGAATCTATTTCTTCCCCTATGAGCCTGATGTCCTTATGCCTTTGCCCTAAATGAAGCCCATGTTTAGTGTGTTCTGTTTACACTGCATCAGCACTCTTGTACGCAGCAAGTTCTTTAGACTCTTGATCATCCATCTCCTAGGAATTGGCTTTGTTTTTGGAGGTCTCGCTTCCACAGCCCTGCATTCTGAGTCTAGGAGGCTTGACCTTTAAGCACACTGCTTGTCTCTAAATGCTGGTGGCCAAGGAAAGCTTGTTACTATTATAGGAAAAACAGCTCTGGTGTTTGAAGGGGAGTAGTAGCATGATCTTTAAAACTTGCCATCATTTATTGAGGACCTGATGTGTTAGGCACCTAGGTCCCTCGGCCCACTATCTCTTGAAGTCCTGCCACTGGACCCGTAGAACAACTGTTATCACTAACATTGCCCACAAAGAGAGGCTGGACTATGGATGAGCATATTCCAAGAACCCCAGTGGGAAATGCCACTTAGCAGGGCAGGCTGAGGCATGGTGTCTAGTGTGGTTTCATAGACGGGAAGACTTCCCTATCTCTGGCACGTCTTACACACTTTCCTCAACAGACCTTTGTCTTCCCCCAGAAAAATGCTGCTTCTCTGGGAAAGAGTCAACTCCACCTAATTCCCAGCCCCATCCTTGTTGTAGGGTGCCTTGTGGCCAACAGCTAATTACAAATGATTTTGCTGTGATTGGACTTGGGAATAGCCATCTTGGTTCAATGTCTCTCAGTAAATCTCAAGTGGGAAGTAGGACCTCTTACCCAGCCCTGATTTGAGTATTTTCTTACAGCTCAAGTGTACATGTGTGAGGCAAGTACATTTGATTCTTTTATTTATTTTTTTTTAAATTTTTTATTAGCTTATTTAATTGCATTTCAAGTCATAGTACATATATAGAGCTCAGTTTTTCCATTTCCCTGGTTGCAAACCAGATAAAGTCACACCAATTGTGTCTTCATATATGCACCAAGGGTAGTGATGACGATCTCAATCAACCATCTTTACTATACCCATTCCCCTTTCCCACCCCCCACCTCCCCCATGCTGCGTCCAGAGTTCCTCCATTTCTCTTATGTTTCCCATTCCCACCTCCCTTATTCATCAGCATCCACTAATCAGAGAGACCATTCGGCATTTGGTTTTTTGGGATTGGCTTACTTCACTTAGCATAATGCTTTCCAATTCCATCCATTTGCCTGCAAATGCCATAATTTTATTCTCTTTTATTGCTGAATAATATTCCGTTGTGTATATGTACCACAGTTTCTTTATCCATTCGTCTATTGAAGGACATCTGGGTTGCTTCCACAGTTTTGCTATTGTGAATTGTGCTGCTATAAACATTGAAGTGGCTGCTTTACGGTAGTATGCTGTTTTTAAGTCTTTAGGGTATAGGCCAAGGAGTGGGATAGCTAGGTCAAATGGTGGTTCCATTCCAAGTTTTTTAAGCAGTCTCCATACTGCTTTCCAGATTGGTTGCACCAGTTCGCAATCCCACCAGCAATGTTTAAGTGTATCTTTTTCTCTACATCCTCACCAGCACTTATTGTTGCTGGTATTTTGGATAGCTGCCATTCTGACTGGGGTGAGATGAAATCTGAGGGTAGTTTTGATTTGCATTTCTCTAATGGCTAGAGATGTTGAACATTTCTTCATATATTTGTTTATTGATTGTATATCTTCTTCTGAGAGGTTTCTATTCAGCTCCTTAGCCCATTTATTGATT
>PVHX01031086.1:0-15196 GCA_004024805.1 Geosciurus inauris | reverse complement strand
AAAAAAAAAAAAAAAAGAAAGAAAAAAGAAACCAGAGTCCCTTTTCTGGCTTGTTGTCTTTTTTGGGTCTGAATGTTTTGAAGTTCAGAAGTTCAGAAGCCATTTTGATTTATGAAGGAGAGCCAGGCCAGAGGCAAATCTGAGTCTCTGCAGATGGTAGAGGGAAAGATGGAAAAAGATGGGGTCCTTGATGATGTCTTTGAGCTATAAAATAAAAAAAAATTTGTAGAGTCTTATTTCTTCTTTAAAAAAAGGTTTTATTTTTTTGAATTCACAGCAAAATTGAGCAGAAGTATGAAGAGTTTGTGGGTATTCCCTGTCTCCCCAACTTCACAAACCAGAGGGGTTCATTGGTTGAAATCTATGAACCTTCATTCAAACATCACTATCTTCTAAAGTTCCATAGGTTAGGTCTAGTTTCACTCCTTAGGGTTCACTTTTGGTATTGTACATTTTGTGGATTTTGGCAAATGTGTAATGACACATATCCATCATTTTAGTATCATATGAAATAATTTTACTGCCCTAAAAATTCTCTGTGACCTGTTTGTTCAACCTTTCCCACACCCAAATCCTGTAAATCACTATCCTTTTACTGTCTCTGAAGTTTTTCCTTTTTAGAATGTTCCATATTGGGAATCATACCTTTTGTAGATTTTTCAAATTGGCTTCTTTCATTTCTTAATATGCATTAGTTTCTTCAATCTCTATTTGTGACTTGATAGTTCATTTCTCTCTGGATTCCTTTTCATGTGAAAAATACAATATATCACAACATATATGTGTATATATATAAAATACACATATCACATATGTACTACATATGTGCATATCACATATGTATATATAATATACATATTTATAATTTGACATTTTGTAATAACTTGGAAGCCAAGGAAAAAAATAACCCAATATAGTGTCCAAGCAACTATGTAATTAGAAGAGGAATCAAGGGGTCAGAAGACAAGAGCTTCCATTCTAGATTGGGCATTAATTGCCTACAGTGACTGAGGACAGGGCATTTCCTTACCAAAACAGTGAATACTCACCATGGTAGCCACTGAGACTAGCTTACCAAATCTTTTTTCCTAGGTGTAACCAATAAGTGCATGGCATTTCCCTGGCCAGTGTTATAGGGCTAGTGGTGAGTACTTCCTAATTTGAAGAGCTTGTATGTTGAATGCAGAGAATCTCTCTAGCTACATGTGGATAAAGTACCATATATGTCCATATGTCAATGATGGTCATCTTGTGGCTTTGAGGAAAACAACCACATGATAAAGTTCATGCTGAGAATAGAAGATGGGGAAAATGGAAAGAACCTTGGTTATTCCTTCACTGATCAGGCAATGTGTAGAAAACTCTACATTTACTTCTCTTCTGAAACATCTGTGAAGAGATGTAGTACATTTATTTCTGAAGTCATTTAGAGTCTAGATTTTGTACATTTCAATTCACAGTATCTTAATGGATATCAGAATTTCTTCTGTAGAGCAAATGAGAAAACTGTAAGTAATAATGTTTTGAAATATGGACACCACATACATTTGAGGAAATATTGTTATTTATCTATTATAATAAGCATACACTTCTCATAGACCACTGGTAAAGGGATTGTACAAGCACCTTTTGTGCATCTATTGGGGAGAGGAATTCTATGCAGATATTTTAATTTTGTTTACACAAAAACTCAACAAACTATTATTAAACTCATTCATAGATGAGGAAACTTGAGACTCACAGAAGTTTAAATAAAGAACCCAAATGTACATGATTGTTACATATCAGTTTGAATGAATGGCTTATGTCTAGCTGTTTTTAAAATCTGTGTTCTTTACACTATGATGAGTTGCTTTAAGTTTATTTATTTTTCCTGGAAATAGTCTAATCAAAATGATATTTGAGCTAAGTAAGAAGATTCATCCAAATGTGTCACTAGCATGAATAAATGACACAGACATATAGGAAATCTCATGGTGTTCAGGGAGTAGGGCACCTGGTGCTCAGGGGCTGAGGTCAGGAAGCAAGTTTCAGGAGTTGGAGGGCACAGGCGAGCCAAGCTGGACTGAGGAGCCACCACATAGGCAATGGGAGAAGGTGTAGAACTATGAAAGCTTCTATATTGGAGCCTAATGGAAAGGAGGCAATGTTTAGATTTTTTTTTAAAGGTAATTCTGACAGCCAAGTACAGAATAAATTGTAGATGTTATGGTAGAAGGAAGAAAAGAGTCTCTCTTCTATGTTCCATGTTCTTTTCTCCCTTTCAAATATGCATTGTTCTATTACTTCACCTCCCTTTCTACCCTGTGTTCAGGTAGTGTTTTGACAGAAATATCCTTAAATGTCAGCAGCCCACAGAGGAGGAGGGAAATGAAGTGGGAGATAGGCAATTTGCTTTTTCATTGTAGAGGTGATTCTCTGCCAGGGGAACTTCATTTTGCTTAGTCAGTACTTCTGAGAATGCTTTCTGCACTGGGTCTGTATAACTTATGTTGTCTGGTATACATGGGCTATTTTTAATATCTTAATTTCCTAGAGAAACTCTCTCCCCCAGCTGTTCCATGTTTTAGAGCTATTGTATGCCTCAACCATTCTTTTGCCAAGGAAGATATAGGTTGTTAATTTAACTTCCAATGTTTTTGAGTAGTGCAGACTACTTTTCTGCGTTGAATGAGCTCTGGATTAGATGAAACAAAGACAAATGCTTTGTGTCAGTCTTTTCCCCTGAAACAGGTTATAACCACAATTCTTTGAAAATCAGGTTTGCCGTACTCCACTTAGAAACAGGATCTAGAGTCCTCCACTGTAAACGTGAGGTTGACAACTTCAAATCAGGTGCTGATCTGAGCCAGTGAGGGTTGGGGTAAGGGCAAATAGAGTGTCATGGAGCTTTCCTATCATTTTAAAGTTGGCATTTTCTTGATTTAGAATTCATCAGTTGCTGTAAACTTTTCACTGTTTTCTGAAGTTGTGACAAAGTTGATTCTGCATGATTTTTTTCCAAAGTTTTTGCATAGTTTTAAAAATGTTTCTGTGAAGGGATGGGCCCTTGGAGCTGCCCACTCCATCGATTTTGCTAACCTCACTCCCTTCTCCATTTATGTTGTGATCTCCCTTTGATAATGCTTCCTTTTTGTTCCTCTCTAAGCTTATAGAAGCTATTTTTTAAAAATTTGTTCTATTGTATTTAGTTTAGTGCTTTTGCTGCTTTGTATTGTGTGTGTGTGTGTGTGTGTGTGTGTGAATGTCAAGGACAGTGGGGTGATGGAAAATTAGAAGGTCCAGTTGGCAGATAAGAAATTTTAAATTAGTTATAATAGATGTCTCAAGATGCATTTTTTCCTGTATTGAATGCCATGTAATGAAAGGGCACAGTTGTCTCCTGGCAAAGTATTTTAAAATGGGATTTTGAAAATATTAATAATCAGGAACTTATCTATCTAATAAAAGGGGACAGCCAAATGTTTATTGAAGCTTGTCACAGGCAAGTTCATTGTGTTTTAGTTTATAGGGAGTAAGAAATAACCATTATGAGGGAATTAGCACAGCAAAATATAAATCTTGCAAGTAATTAGGCAGCTGTATATTTATCAGTACAGAATGTATTTTAATTTTTAATCAGAGCTTTTGTTCCAACTGACAAAATAATCGCTTGTTTGCAGTCTTCCAGTGAAGCAGGCTTCCCAAAATGGGAATTGGGGCTTCAGTGGCCCCTCTGTGTCTCATTTGCCATGAAGTCTGATGCATCATGTAATCCCATCAGGGAAAGACCCCAAGGAAATGCTGTGGTGCTTTCAAATTTTCTGTGTTTTTCCCACATATGATTCACAAGGTAAATAAAAATGGTCCATTTTAGCAACACATCCCCACTTACAGGGAAATGAAAGAGAAATATTATTACAAATGTATTAGAATTAATATATGAGCAGCCAGAATGATTTTTATGGGCCTAGATGCAGATTAAATCTCCAGAGAAACCTCAGAATTGAAGAACTCCAATACAGATTGTTGTTCTGTTGCTCGTGGCAGAAATCTTCTCACTTATCTCCAACTCAATCATGAACAATATGTGCATAATTTAGATGGAAAAAGATAATGGGATTTCAGAAACATTCCTCTATATTCCAATCAACATTTCCTAAAGGAAGATTGTTTGCTAAAATGAGTACATATGAAAGTATCTGTGGGGCATTTAGATGAAACACTGGAGGGAGCTTCAGAATTTTGCCAGAAAAAACTCCAGCTCTCCAGTATATTAGATATGTGGCTTGGACAAGTGTTTTTGGCCCTCTCTGTTTTAATTTTCTTATTGATAAAGTGGGAATCATTTCTCCTGACCTGAACTTTTGCTTGTTTATCATGAGGATTTTGATGATACAGTGAAAGAGAAAGAAGTAGCATGATATTAATAAAACTATTTGGATTCTGACTCTTATATATTTTAGCAAGTTAATCATCAAAACAACTCAACTACTTATGTGCAAAATGAAGATGATGATGATGGTCTCACAGTGTTTTTGTGAAGACTTTTTATGATGTAAGTAAAATTTCTTAGACATTTTAGGAATCCAATCATGTTTGTTGAGTAAGTAATTACAGTAAGACCTTTATGTTCTTGAAAACTCACATAGACTCCACCAATGAAAGTACAAAAGACTCCATTACATATTGATTTATGAAACCAGAAGTTTTGTTCCTAAGGAATTTGAAGTAATATCTGACCTATGGATAGGTGTAAAGCCCTATAAAAGACCATGGCATGTGGAAAGCTCCAAGGAAGAAAGGAAGGAACAGACTTTCCTAATAAACCTATGAGAACCATAATGACATAATGATTTTTTTCCTTCATTGGGTATCAGGTCCATGTGGGAGGCAGGACATTGCCATCTAGATTCGGTTCCTTCAATTCTTTTCCTCCTTTAGTAGATATGCATAATAATCATTGCTGCACAGGCACTTTGTAGAATGTAAGGCCCTGTGCCAGAGTTACTTATCTTCAGTAAAATATGATGAACTAATTTAGGCTAAGGTATTAATGAGAAGGGGAAAGACTCTCTGCACTCCTGGAGATGCAGGGATATGCCACTAGAAGATATGACTACTACCAGCCATCAGGCTAGCTCCTGAGGTGTTGCACCACCTGGTCTATCTGTACCCAAAGACCACTCTCCTGTCAGTGTGTCATGGGCTGTAGCATTCACCACAAGCAGTTGTATGATTCCAGGCCAGTCATCGTCCCTTTGTGGACCTTAATTTCTACATCTGTAAAAGGTGTTGGCTAGAATAGATGATCGATAGGATCCTGATATGCTTTCTCATCATGTCTATCCTAAAGGATGTGACTGTACCATAGAATTTTACTGTCTTTGCCTGGTAAAGATGGGTGCACAGTCTTTCAGACACTTGAGGGATAATCCTCCTTTGGATTAGACCCAAGGCAGGCTCAATTTGTACTAAATTTCACCGCGCAGTAGATTATCTCAGTAAAATTTTCTTTTAAGGGATCTAGAACACCAGCTTCTACTCAACCCACTGCTCCATTTCTTTCTCGCCACCCAGCTGTGACCTGTGCTCACTCAGACCTGTTTTTTTTAGAATGTACAAGAAACATGTCTACTTGTCTTAACCATACATTGCAAAGTGCAGCTGAGAGAGGCGGGGTCTTGCAGCATTTCAGCAGATGATGTCAGAGAGATATAGGTCCTAGCCGGAGGTTTGCCAGTTAGGATCTATGAAACTCTATCAGTCTTTGTTTTTTTTTACCTTTAAAATTGGCACAATGACTACTCTTCGTGGAAATTTAGATGACTAAGTGTGAAAACAGCAACAAAACTTTGATTATACTAGTTGGAATATAGTAAGTATTCAAAGATATTTATTATTTAAAATTTCTTGGATTCTCAATAGAAAATTGTTCTTCCCTAGCATCAAGAAGATGAGGTGTCTGTTGACATAAGGTATCTTGTAAGGTGTCTCTCATTTCCTTCTGTTCCAGCTCTACTAATTGTCTGTGTTGCTTTGGAACTCCTTGCAGGAATGTTTCATCTCACTAGCACGGTGGAGAACCCTAACTGTGACAAACATGGGCAAGCGCACCATCACATCATGTGACAGTAACTTACACATTTCCATTAGCAGATAATTTAAGCCAAGAAAATCCATGAGGCAGAAAATGATCATTTCTTTCCTTCAGAAAACAAATGCTAATTGAGTAAGACTTACAGATCTCTTTTTAACAATATTATTCTATAAAGCAAGGTATTAGTGGTTGTGAATATAAGAGGGGACATCAAAATCAATGTTTCCTTAAAAAAAAAAACTGAGGTATGAGACCAGAATTAGAAGTTCCATCAAGGCTAGAACAGATAGGCAAGGTATGAGAGGTTCAGGAAAATAAAATGTGTAGAGCAAGGGTTGGCAAACTGAGTTGGATGATAAATGTTTTAGGTTGCTGAACATTACACATTTCTATGACACCTACTCAACTCTATCATTTTTACAAAAGCAAGCATATAAAATGTGTAAACGAAAGGCCGTTGTTGTGTTGCAATAAAACTTTATTTATGGTCACTATGGTTTGCATTTTATATTATCTTTTAAAATTTAAAAATGTAAAAATTATTCTTAGCTTACTTGCAGTACAGAAATAGGGGCAGTTAGCAGTTTACTGACTATGATCTAGAACTACATCCATGGAGCTGCAAATTATAGAGAATTGATTAAGACAAGATAGCAAAACTACAGGAAAACTGCATTCAACAGTTCTAAGCTCCTTGAGTATCAGATTGGCATGCCCTGCCTCACCCAGTAAATTAACCTGCACTATACTTGAAGTTACTAGCTAATCATCAAGTGCAGCTTGGGGTCATCAGGATTTGTAGAGGGAAAAGGAAAGAGTGAGAATTGTTGATAGACAGATTCTGGCTTCAGTATATCCTGACCTACTTTCTCCTATTATTTAAAAATATTTTCTCTCAAAACTATTTGTCTCCCCTCTGCTGCTAGTTTTGAGCCATTTCCTTTTATAAAATAGTCCTCTATCTTCCTGGTATCTTCCTAAATGAATGCATTGAGCCTGTGCTAAAGCCCAAGTTACTTTACAAGGGGATTTTGTTTATGGGTGCACCCTTGGATTTCATACAAGGAGGTTTAACTATCAAAAATGAAACTGACCTCCTGATAGTCTTACCCAAAGTCAATGTTATAGAACAGTTTCTCTAGTATGCACACACACTGACTAGCCTTAAATGTCTATTATTAATTAATTCCTCTCTGGAAATCTGTGTTTCTCTTCCTTATTTGTAAGAAGCACCCCAAAATAAGCATCATTGAACAATGTCAATTCTGGATAAACAGAAGACTCACCATGTGCTAACACAATGACTTTTGATACATTTTTGAATTTTGCCTGATATCCATTTTCCAAATGCATTTGATATTATATTCCTAATGTTGCATTTGATAATATATTCCTGTATTGTTATCATTTTTTAGAATGTATCAAAATAGATGGATTAGGCAGGTTTTATAATAAGTAATTTCATATTCAAGCAAGTGTGTTTTAAATTCTCCTGAAATATATTGTAAGTACTTTGTAATATCTTTTAAATACCTTTATGTGCACACATACACATACACTCCAGTAGAGGTCACATAGAAAAAAATTACATATGTAACTCCCAGTTTCATGAGCTTATTACTGAACAAGAATAGTGAAATATAGTAGAAAGACCACTGAATTTAGAGACAAGAAAATAAGATAAGGTTTGCAGGCTTGGATCCATTCCTAATTAGCTACAAGAATAGAAAAGTTGCCTAACATCTCTGAATCACTGTTTCTTCATTTTTAAAAATGGGTATATTAACCCCCGGGCTTTGTCACACAATTATTTTAAGAATCAACTGAAATAACAGAAAACTTCTTATGAAAGGTAAAGTGCTACACAAATGTATGTCTTATCTCATTAGCAGATTTTTCTCCCCTGTAGCATCCTGAAAGTCTACTGTATGATTCTAGGGCTCCACAATGTGGACACCACTTGCTGAAAACATAGCTGAAAGAGTGAACTCTTGAAAATTTTTGACAAGTGAAATAGAATTAATTAATTTCTATATAAGTCTAGGAGATCACTTCAAAGTGCCCTTTATTACAAATCACAAAGTACTGTCAAAGTTTAACAAATGGATTTTTCACTAGATTCTGAAATAGAGTCTTCCCTCATAGTCCACAAATTCATTAGTTTTTCTTGAGTCTATTAATGCAATATATTGTTGGGTCACTTAAGCATTAGGAACTTTATGCTCCCCTTTGATCAAGAGAAAGCAGAATAATATCTCTGCCAGAGTCATGGAGGGAAGAAAATTCCTTCCCAGCTTCTGTAGAAGGTCAGACAACTGGCCAAATTTACCAGAGCAGTCAAGCAGTTAGTTGAACTAATTGCTTCCCTGAAATGACTTTCTCTGACTGAATGTACTAGGTATTTGAGTCCAGAGGGCTGATCTCACATTACTTGCCTGACCAGGTAACATCCAAAGCCACAGGCAATATAGTTTAAAACAAAACAAAGCAAAAACAATTAGAAAGTGGCTGTAGGAGATCTTTTATGTATTGAATGCCTCTCTTTTTCTGGTAATATTTGTCCCTTCCTAGGGTCAAAAAACTTTATGGTTTTAAATACAAGATTCCTAGTGAGTATTGTATCAAACCATTGCAGAAAAAAGGTTTCTTTTTTCTTTGTCAATTCAATGAGAGGCCTTCCATGATACTCTCTACTTATTCATTGTGAGAAAATAAGATTGAGGTGTAAAAAACAAAAACATCAAATGATAAAAGGAAAAGGAGACCTGTTTTTACTTATTTGGGGTGGAAGGTGGAGTGTGGTATAGTTTGGTAAGCAAAGCTATGTAAACAAACATTCTTTCAAAGATATCCATTTGGCAAAATTTGAAATTGACAATAGACATAAAGCAATACATAGTGCAAGATACTTTTGTGAAATAGAAATTGTGTAGAAAATAATATTTAAGAGAGAATATGCAGGTGAAATATCCAGAGAACCATAGGAAAGTACTATTAGGACATGTAAAAGCTTTCCTTATTCTCATATTTTTAAATTCCTGATTGCATACAATAATATTTCCTACATTTCTATGTCTAGTCCACGTCTGTTCTCTGCATTTTTCACACCCATAAATCTAATTATCTAGCTCTATATCTTCACATAAAAGTCTCAGAGGCATATCAAAGTAAGTTCAAAACTCATGATCTTTCCCTTAAAGACTGGTCTTCCTTTGGAGAAGCATCTCTCAGAAATTGACATCACCATCTGTCAAGGAACAAACTGTATGCTGAGAGATTATTTCTGAAATTTCACTTATCTTCACACATTATACTTAATTCGTTCCTTTTCATCCACCAAGTGTTTACTCAGCATTGACTCTATACTACCCTTTTCAGAGCAAATGGGAAATGATGGTGAAAATGACAACAAACAAAAAATATCTACAAAACTTCCTTGACACCTTGGAGCATGTTTAGGTGAGAAAAGGATACAATAAAAAACAAGCAGATGCATATTGTGAAATATTTTGAAAAAGAAACCATCATGTCATAGAATGTGAAAGAGGGGAAGGGTAATTTAGATATGGCTGGGGAAGGTCTCTTCAGGGAGGTGACCTATGCACTGAGAAAGGGTCAGCAAGAAGCACAGAGTATTCCAGGCAGCAGAAACAACAAGCACAATGGTCCAAAGGCAAGAAAAGGCTTAGTGTCTTCAAGGAAAGCAAAGCAGATCAATGTAGCTGGAACATAGTGACCCCCAGGAGAAGAGAAAGTGAAGACAGAAGCCAGGTCTGAATCATGCAGTTTGTCATAAGTCAGTTACGGAGTGTGGATTGTTCTGGGGCTCATCGTGGGGAGAAACTTCAGGCATTTATGTATTTTAAACTATCACTCTGGTTCTACAAGGAAAATGGCTTGAGTGGTACAGAAGCAAGGACTCCATTTAAGCATTTTTTGAATTGACTCAGAGAGATGGTGGTGGTTTGAACTTGGGTATTTATAGGCAAGACACAGAAAATAAACATACTAAAGAAATATTTTGGAGGTGGATCAATCCATAATAGGAAATATGATGAATATAGGAAATGAGAAAAAAGACATCAAAGGCAACTCTTAAATTTTCAGTTTATGCAATGATTTAGGAGGATGTAGCCATTTACTGATATGGGAAAGGTCCAGGTTGGTGATGATAAGGATGGGGAAGGGTGGTGTTGTTGAACAGATTGGGTATGCTTGTGAATGCCCAGTGAAGTAAAATGATTGTAGGAGGGCCTCAGAAGAAGAGTTTAGGGCTGGAGATGCTATTTGGAATAGGATGAAATCCTTTAGGGACAGCATGGGAATAGAGAAGCTAGCCTAGAATGAAGCCTGGTGTAGTTTAACATTCATAGATCAGGTTTGGCATCATGAGTTCTATCAATTTAATCTCCTAAATATTTCTCCAGTTCTCTCTATGTCTATCACTACCAGCTACCATGTCCAAACTGTCATAACTTCTCTCATGGACCACCACAATTGATTTTTCCTCCTTAAAACAACAAACATTTACTGTTTTATAGTTCTGGATGTTAAAAGTCTGAAATGGATCTTATAGGCATGAAGTCAAGGTGTTGACAGAAATGAGATTCTATTGCAGAATGTAGGGGGAAATCTACTCCTTTGCTTTTTCCAGCTTGTAAGGTCTGTCTGTATTTCTTGGCTTTTGGTTTCATATCCCTCTGATCTCTACTGGTGTCATACATCTCTTTTCTGACTCTGACACCACTGCCTCACACTTTCATTTCTTTTTTAAAGTGAATGAAAAGTGCATTAGCTCCTTAATTGGTTGTCCTATACTTTCAACTGGATCTACATAGTCCAGATTTTAAAATGCTTAGCTTATTATATCATGCTTTTGCTTCAATCACTTCCAGGGTATGTAACTGCCCTTAGAGTAATGACTAAAGCTTTCACCTCTGACTCCACAGCTCTGCATGGTCCTCTCCATCCTCACCTTACTACTTTGTCCTTCTTATTTTTTATTTTTTTGTGCTTTAATTATCCTGATATTTCATCAGGTTCTTGCTCTCACATTCACCATGCTTTCTCCTGCAGTAATTTCTAGCTGCTATTCATTTACCTGGCCTTCTTTACTTGAATACTACCCTCTAGCTGTGCTACATACAGAATATGGGTGCAACTAATACCCTTTTAAAAGTCTTGGAAGTGGCGCAGGGACAATGTCTGACTTGATACTCATTCTGAACACCCCTACTTTCCTATCTACTTCCACTCATATTGTTCTATACCCAAATTCCCCAAACGAAAGTCTTCTATAATATATGTTCCTCAGTCGCATGCTCTACAGGAAGGGCATCCTGTAGAGTTCTTAGTGGTATTTAATGATACTTCTTTTCCTATTCACACCCAACAGAAAGTTTATCCAAGTGTGCTCAGGTGTGGGTGGTTTTCTAAAGAGGGTTTTCTAGCTGTAGTTCCACATTACTAGGGATATAATTTGGTTGCTTTTGAACTACAAGATTCTTGCCTCACAAAAATTTCTGACTACAAAATTATTGATCTTAATTACAAAGAAGATAAGAATAAATATTATCACATGCTGTAATAGATTAATTCATGTACATTAAATTTTTTAAAAATCCCACAATTGTCCATCCATTCAACAATCAAGGATCCATCCTTTTATTTATATGGATACCATCTGTGTTCATTTATCAATGCATATATTAAATTTTTATTTAGTTGTTTTGCTTGGTTCATCTATTATGGGAAATAAAAATGCAAAGAATGTTTTAGATGCTTAAAATACATATAGATGAAACTTTTGCAATGTAATATAGGGAAACAACTGAAAAAAGTTAATATGAGTAAATTCATAAGTTTATTCAGATTTTAGAAGAACAAAATATCATATTCTACTCAGTTGGTTAGAACAGGTATTATAAGAAAAAGCTAAGAAAGCTGAGAGGGCTCACAACCCAAACCTTTGCTAATGGGCTCATTTTATTTCTGTAACGACTTATATAAACACCATCCTCTTGGTGAACTAAGGATAAAACTTGGACATGAGTCTTCACTCCTCCATTTATTTGTTTATTAACCAAAATAATGATAAGCAGAAATATTGCTGTGGTTGGTGTTGAGTTTATAGGACAAATGTTTTTTCAGACCTCATAGAATGTAATCTGTGTCCTTTTCTTTACAATTCGATTGCATTTTAATTCTAATCATTAAATTCATGGGAATTTCTTATTTCATCCTTAGGTTTTGCATCTGTAAACTGAGAGGGTACCAGTTGGGATTATGTTCAGTTTACAACAGAAACCTTAAATTATGTAGCTTAAAGGAGATGAAATTTTATCACATGGAAAACAACTAAAAGGAGAAGAATACCTGGGTTGTATCGCGGTTCCACTCATAGTCTTTTAAGGACTCTCCATACTGCTTTCCAAAGTGAATGCACTAATTTTCAGTCCCACCCACAATGTATAAGACTACCTCCCTCCACAACATCCTTGTCAACAATTATTGTTCTTTGTAGTCTTGATGATTGTTATCTAATTATAATGAGATAAAATCTTAGTGTAGCTTTGATTTGCATTCACCTGATTGCTAAAGTTATGGCACATTTTTTCACATATTTGTTGGTTATTTGTATTTCTTCTTTTGAGAAATATATATCTAGATCATTTGTCCATTTATTGATTAGGTTACTTTTTTTTAACTGTTGTTGAGTTTTCTGAGTTTTTTTATATTCTAGATATTAATTCCCTGTTAGAGAGGTAGCTGGCAAATTTTTCTCCCGGTCTGTAGCCTCTCTCTTCACATCACTGTTTCCTTTGCTGTGCAGAAGGTTTTTAATTTGATAACATCCCACTTACTGATTTTTGGCTTTATTTCTTGAGCTTCAGGAGTCTTATTAAGGAAGTCAATGCCTGCGCCAATATGTTGCAATATTGACCCTATGCTTTCTTTTAGCAGTTTCAGTATTTCATTGGCCCACTTTGATTTAACTTCTGTTCAGGGTGAGAGATAGGGATCTAGTTTCATTCTATATATGAATATCCAGTTTCCCAGCACCATTTGTTAAAAAGGTTGTCTTTAAAAAGGCTACCTTTTTCTGTACCTGGAATTGAACCCAGCGCTCAACCACTGAATCACATCCCCAGTCCTTTTTATTTTTTATTTTCAGACAGGGTCTCACTAAGTTGCTTAGGGCTTTGATAAATTGCTGAGGTTGGTCTCAAACTTGTGATCCTCCTTCCTCAGCCTCCTAAGTCTCTGGGATTATAGAAGTATGCCACAACACCTGGCAATAAAGGCTTTTTTTTCCTCCCTGTTTTTGACACCCATGTCAAGGGTTAGATTACTGTATCTGTGTAAATTTGTATTTTTGTCTTCTATGCTACTGCATCTGTCTCATGTCTATTTTTTATGAAAATACTGTGCTGTTTTTCATTATTATCATTCTGTAGAATATTTTGAGGTCAGATATTGTGATGTCCCCAGCATTCCTCTTATTGCTCAGAATTGCTTTGTCTATCCTGTGTCTTTTGTTCTTCCATATAAATTTTGGGACTGTGTTTTCCTAGTTATGTCATTGGTATTTTTATGGAGACTGAATTGGTTCTGATTATGCTTTTGGTAATACAGCCATTTGAAAGACATGGTAGGTCTTTACATCATCAAAGTATTCTTCAATTTCTTTCTTCAGTGTTCTATAATTTTCATTGTTGAGATCTCTCAACTTCATGATTGGATTTATGTTGTCTAGGGATTTTTTAGGCTATTGTGAATGGAATTGCTTTCCTGATTTCTTTCTCAGCAGGTTCATTATTGGTGTACAGGAGAAAGCTATTGTTTTTTGTATGTTGATGTTGTATTCTATTTATGGAATTTGTTTACCAGCTCTAGAAGTTTTCAGGTAGTAGGGTCTTGTAAGTATAGGATTATGTCATCTGCAAAAAAGATAATTTGCCTTCATTTTTCTGATTTTTATTTCTTTAATTTCCCTCTCTTGCCTAATTGGTCTGGCTAGAGTTTCAAGTATTATTGTTAATTAAGAGTGTTAAGAATGGACATCCTTGTCTTAATTCTGATTTTAGAGGAAGTGCTTTCAGTATATCTTCATTCAGTATGATATTGGCTTTGGGTAATATATTGACAAATTTCTAGATAAATATAACCTACTCAAACTGAACCAAGAGTATATAGAAAACAAACAGAAAAATATAAAGTGACAAGGTTGAAACACTAATAAAAAATCTTCCAATGAAGAAAAGCCCAGAACCAGATGGATTCTTAATTGAATTCTAATAGACCTTTAAAGAAGAACACTGGTGCTTCTGAAATTATTCCATGTGATATAAAGGGAGGAAACACTCACAAATTTATTCTAGGAAGCCAGCATCACCCTGATACCAAAGTCATATAAGGATGTATCAAGAAAAGAAAACTATAGACAAATGTCCCTGATGCACTCAGGTACAAAAATTCTCAAATAAATATTAGCATCCCTTGGGCATGATAGTGCTCACCTGTAATCTCAGTTACTTGGGAGGCTGAGGTAGGAGGATTGCAAGTTCAAGGCCATCCTGATCAACTTAGTGAGATGTGTCTCAAAATAAAACATAAAAAAATAAAAAGGCCTGAGGATGTAGCTTAGTAGCAAACTACCCCCGGATTTAGTCTTCAGTGAAAGCACCCCCTTGTTCAACATATGCAACATGCATATAGTTAAGATGAAAAAAATCACATGATCATCTCAATAGGTGCAGAAAAAAATCCTTGACAAAACCTAATATCCATTTATGTTATAAACACTGAAGAAACCAGGGATAGAAGGAACTTACCTCAATGACATAAAAGTTATATACTAATTTTCATTTCAGTGTGCTTTTAGAAACCTGTAAACCAACATTTCCAATTATATTTTATTGGTTAGGATTTATAATCATAGGAAGAAGGGAATGTTTTTCAAAGGGAATGTTTTTTTCTTGTCTAATATGCATTGCTAAAAATTCAAAGCTTTTGTCATTAAAGACAACAAAATGTGAAAAAGGTTAATAAAGTGTCCAGCTAATAGTATCTATCAAATTAGTGTTGAGTTTGTGTCTTTCTACTCCTGTTTTCCCC
>PVHX01031085.1:0-15197 GCA_004024805.1 Geosciurus inauris | reverse complement strand
ATGTGGTAAGCTACACAGTATCAAAAAAGAAGATGATAGAATCCACATTGTTGAATAAAGGATAGAGTAGAAAAATATGAATTTCTCTTATGGGAAAGTTATTAAAAATGAGAAAAATATAGTGAAAAAATCAGAATTCACGAATACATAGAAGAGGAAGAAGAAAAGAACACCTGTAGGAAAAACTTACTAAGAATTATTTAGACAAATGGGAATAGAGAGAGAAAAGGAGAAAATGCAAACTAGAAAATAAACAGTTACTGAGCACACATAAATGATCAACAAAGTCTCAAGTCAATTATTTAAAAAGACTAATAAAACTGACAAATCTCTGCCAATACTTATCGAGAAAAAATAAAAAGGATGAATAACAACAAAATAAAAAAGAATTAAAACCAAAAATATTAAAACAAACAAAATAACTAATAACTGATGCTAAAAACACAAAAGGTACCAACTAGCTGATGTTTGTCTGGAAGGTCTTACCAAGCATTCACTGACAGAATTTTTGTTTCACTCATTAACAGCAGCATCAATTAAATATGTCATATTCCTCACAGGAGGGAGATAGCTGACAAATGATAAGGAAAGGGAGTTTTTTTTAAAAATTCAAATTCCTAGGGGCTGGGGCTATAGCTCAGTGGCAGAGCACTTGCCTAGCATGTGTAAGGCACTGGGTTCAATCCTCAGCACCACAGAAATAGAAACAAATAAAATAAAGGTATAAAAAATATGATAACATTAAAAAAATCATAATATTAGTTTGAGCAATGTCATAAAGATATAAAGATTTAGTCTTTACAACTCCTTACAGAATTTTAACTTTTAAAAATCATTCATCTAAGTGGTAACATTCAAGAAAAAATTCTACCTTTCTACCTAACTAAATATTTTTAAATTAGCAGCCTATACGGCTGGGATTGTAGCTCAGTGGTAGAGCATTTGCCTAGCACGTGTGAGGCACTGGGTTCGATTCTCAGCACTACATAAATAAAATAAAAGTTCTTCGACAACTAAACAATTTTTTTTAAATTAACAGTATATATAATAGACAATTGTGATGACAATTCAGAAAAATACAGATCAGAAGAAAAACTTAAGCAGATCTATAAACATTCAAGAAAAGGAATTAGAGTTCCGCTCCAGAGTTCCTGTGGACCAGCAGGACCCCCAGAGGGCCCAAATCCACCCTCAGGAAACTCCACGGTTGTACAGTCAACGGGAGACCAGGTACTGCTACCTCTAGCCACTGGGAAGCCCAAAGTCAGGGCAAGAGTCACTCCAGAGTCACCAGCACGAGGCAGCCCCACAAATGGGCAGCCTGGGCCCACCTCAGTTCTGCTCCAGAGTTCCTGCTGACTAGCAGGAGCCACAGAGGGCCCAAATCTGCCCACAGGAAACTCCATGGGTGTCCAGCCAAAGAGAGACCAGGGACTGTTAGCCACTAGCCACTGCGGAGCCCAAACTCAGGGTAAGAGTCGCCACAGAGATCCCAGCCCGAGACAGCCCCACCCAACTGCGGCCTGGGCCTACCCCAGTTCTGCTCCAGAGTTCCTGGGGTCCAGCAGGAGCTACAGAGGGCCCAGATCTGCCCTGAGGAAACTCCACAGGTGTCCAACTAGGGGTTGACCAGAGATTGATAGCTACCAGCCACAGAGGAAGGCACACCCAGGGTAAGAGTACCCTGCAGATATCCCAGCATGAAGAGGCCCCACCCAAGTACGCTCTGGGCCCTCCTCAGTTCCGCTCCAGAGTTCCTGTGGTAAGGCAAGACAGAAGGCCCAAAACCAACCTTAGGGAATACCAGTGGTGCCCAGCTGAAGGCACACCAGAGCCTGCTAGCCTCCAGCCCCAGTGGAGCTCACATTCACTGTAAGGGTCGCACATAGACTCTCCTGCTTGTGACCCTGCCTAAGTGAGACCTGGGTCCACCTCTAGTTCTGCTCCAGAGTTCCTGTTCACCAGCTGCAGCACAAGAGACGGGCAAAACAGCCCTCAGAGGCCACCTCAGGAGCCCAGCCAAGGCCACTGCCCTCTAGAGGTACATCCACTATCTCCACCACCAACTTTAGTGGCAGTAGTGCCCATCTGGGGACACTGAGGGAACTGAAGGAGCTCCAAGGTGAGACACAGGTAATCTGGAGTGTCAATACAAAATTATAGGATAGAAGCCACAATACCTCAGATCGATAATTCAAGAAAGGAAGATACACAATCAACATGAAAAAACAAGGGAAGAAAGTGCCCCAAAGAAACCTCAATACCACTGTAACAGAATCCATTGACAACACAGTTGATGAAATGTCAGAGAAAGAATTCAGAATGTACATAGTTAAAATGATCAACGAATTAAAGAATGACATAAGTGAGCAATTATAGGCAAAAATTGATCAATCCAACAAAGAAATAGGAGAGCAAATAAAGGCAACCATCGATCATTCGAACAAAGAGATAAGAGAGCAATTACAAGTAGCAAAAGATTACTTTAAGAAAGAGCTAGAGATTGTGAAAAAAAACCAATCAGAAATTTCTGAAATGAAAGAGACAATAAACCAAATAAATAACTCAATAGAAAGCATCACCAGCAGACTAGATCACTTGGAAGACAGAACTTTGGATAATGAAGACAAGATATACAATCTTGAAAATGAACCTGACCATACAGTGAAGATGGTAAAAATTCATGAACAGAACATACAAGAAATATGGGACAGCATCAAAAGACCAAATCTAAGATTTATTGGGATAAAAGAAGGCGCAGAATATCAAACCAAAGGAATGGACAACCTCTTCAATGAAATAATATCAGAAAATTTCCCAAATATGAAAAATGAAGTAGAAAATCAAATACAAGAGGCTTACAGGACACCAAGTGCACAAAATTTCAACATATCTACACCAAGGCACATTATAATGAAATTGCCCAACATACAGAATAAGGATAGAATTTTAAAAGCCACAAGAGAGAGGATCCAGATTACATGCAAGGGGAGACCAATTCATATCTCAGCAGATTTTTCAACCCAGACACTAAAAGCCAGGAGATCATGGAATAACATATTCTAAGCCCTGAAAGACAATGGATGCCAACCAAGAATCCTATATCCAGCAAAACTGACCTTCAGATTTGATGACAAAATACAAACCTTGCATGATAAACTAAAGTTAAAAGAATTTACAGCAAGAAAGCCTGCACTACACAGCTTTCTTGGTAAAATATTCCATGAGGAGGAAATGATAACCAAAAATGAAAATTTACAAAGAGAGGAACTACACTAAAGGAAAGACCATTCAAAAGAGAAAACAACTCAAGGTAAAATCCTAAAACAAACCAAAATGACCAAAATTATAAATCATATTTCAATAACCCTGAATGTAAATGGCCTAAATGCACCAATTAAAAGACATAGACTGAGAGTCTGGATTAAAAAAAAAGACCCAACAATATGCTGTCTCCAAGAGACTCATCTCACTGGAAAAGACATCCACAGACTGAAAGTGAAATGTGGGAAAAAACATATCACTCACATGGACCCCACAAACAAGCAGGAGTTTCCATCCTCATATCAAATAAAGTGGACTTCAAACCAAAGATGGCAAAAAGAGATAAAGAAGGCCATTTCATACTTCTTAAGGGAATCATATATCAACAAGACATAACAACCATAAATATCTATGCCCCAAATAATGGGGCTTCTATGTATATCAAACAAATCCTTCTCAAATACAAGAATCAAATAGACCACAACACAATACTTGGAGACTTTAACACAGCTCTCTCACCATTGGATAGATCTTCCAAACAAAAACTTAATAAAGAAACCATAGATCTCAATGAAACTATTAATAATTTAGACTTAACAGATATATAGAGAGAGTGTTCCATCCATCAACAAGTGAATAGACTTTTTTTCTCAGCAGCACACAGCTCCTTTTCCAAAATAGATCATATGTTATGTCACAAAGCCAGTCTTAGCAAATACAAAAAAATAGAGATTCTACCCTGCATCCTATTTGACCATAATGGAATAAAATTACAAATCAATGACAGATTAAAAAACAAAAACTACTCCATCACCTGTAAACTAAATAATATGCTATTGAATGATGCATGGATAACAGAAGACATCAGGGAATAGACAAAAGAATTCTTAGAAGCAAATGAAAACTCCAATACAACATATCAAAATCTCTGGGATGCCATGAAGGCAGTGCTAAGAGGAAAGTTCACAGCACTAAGCTCATTCACTAGAAGAAGTAAAAGTCAACAAATAAATAAATTGACTCTTCGTCTCAAAGCCTTAGAAAAGGAAGAACAAATTAACACCAAAAGAAGTAGAAGACAGGAAATAACCAAAATTAGGGCTGAAATCAATGAAATTGAAACAAAAGAAACAATTCAAACAGCTAGTTCTTTTTGAAGAACCAAAAACAATAAAAGCTGGTTCTTTGAAAAAAATAAGCAAAATTGACAAACCCTTAGCCACCCTAACAAAATAAGGAGGGAGAAAACCCAAATTACTAAAATTCATGAAGAAAAAGAAAATATCACAACAGACACTACTGAAATACAGAGGATAATTAGAAACTATTTTGAAAATTTATACTCCAGTAAGATAGAAAACCCTGAAGACACCGACAAATTTCCAGAGGCATATGACCTACCCAAATTGAACCAAGAGGACATACACAACTTAAACAGATCAATGTTAAGCAAGGAAATAGAAGATGCCATCAAGAGCCTGCCAACCAAGAAAAGCCCAGGTCCAAATGGATTCTCACCTGAGTTCTACAAGACCTTCAAAGAAGAATTAATACCAATACTCCTCAAACTATTTCATGAAATAGAAAAGGAGGGAACCTTTCCAAACTCATTCTATGAGGCAAGTATCACCCTGATTCCAAAACCAGACAGAGACACATCCAAGAAAAAAAACTTCAGACCAATATCCCTGATGAACATAGATGCAAAAATTCTCAATAAAATTCTGGCAAATCGTATCCGGCATACAAAAACATATCAAAAAAATAGTGCACCATGATCAAGTGGGGTTTATTCCAGGGATGCAAGGTTGGTTCAACATACAGAAATCAATTAATGTAATCCATTACATAAATAAACTTAAAGATAAGAATCACATGATTTTATCAATCAATGCAGAGAAGGCATTTGACAAAATACAAAACCTCTTTATGCTCAAAACACTAGAAAAACGTGGGACAGTAGGAACATACCTCAACTTTGTAAAAGCTATCTATGCTAAACCCAAGGCCAACATCATCCTAAATGGAGAAAAATTGGAATCATTCCCTCTGAAAATGGGAACTAGACAGGAATGCCCTTTCTTACCACTGCTCTTCAACATAGTTCTTGAAACACTAGCCAGAGCAATTAGACAGACGAAAGAAATTAAAGGGATATGAATCAGAAAAGAAGAACTCAAACAATCATTATTTGCAGACAACATGATTTTATACTTAAAGGATCCAAAAAAGTCTACCAGAAAACTTTTAGAATTAATAAATGATTTCAGCAAAGTAGTGGGATATAAAATCAACACCCACAAATCAATTGCATTTCTATACATCAGTGATAAACCCTCTGAAAGAGAAATTAGGAAAATTATCCCATTCACAATAGCCTCAAAAAAAAAAAATACTTGGGAATCAATTTAACAAAAGAGGTGAAAGACCTCTACAGCGCAAACTACAAGACACTGAAGAAAGAAATTGAAGAAGACCTTAGAAGATAGAATAATCTCCCATGCTCCTGGATAGGCAGAATCAATATTGTCAAAATGGCCATACTACCCAAAGTGCTATATAGATTCAATGCAATCTCAATTAAAATCCCAACATCATTCCTTATAGAAATAGAAAAGGCAATCATGAAATTCATTTGGAAGAATAAGAGACCCAGAATAGCCAAAGCAATCCTTACCAAGAAGAGTGAAGCAGGAGGCATCACAATACTAGACATTAAATTATACTACAGAGCTATAGTAACAAGAACAGCATGGTACTGGCACCAAAATAGACATTTAGACCAATGGTATAGAATAAAAGACACAGAAAAACCCACTTACATACAGTTACCTTATACTAGATAAAGAACACAAACAAGTACACTGGAGAAATGACAGCCTCTTCAACAAATGGTGCTGGGAAAACTGGAAATCCATATGCAGCAAATTGAAACTAAACCCCTATCTCTCACCATGCACAAAATTCAACTCAAAGTAGATCAAGGACCTGGGAATCAGACCAGAGACCCAACGCCTAATAGAAGAAAAAATAGGCCCAAATCTTCACCATGTCGGATTAGGACCACACTTCCTTAACAAGATTCCTATAGCACAATAAGAAAAATCAAGAATTAACAAATGGGATGGATTCAAACTAAAAAGCTTCTTCTCAGCAAAAGAAATAATCAATGAAGTGAACAGACAGCTGATATTCTGGGAACAAATCTTTGCCACACACACATCTGATAGAGCACTCATCTCCAGGATACATAAAGAACTCAAAAAACACCAAAAAAACTAACAACCCAATCAATAAATGGGCCAAAGAGCTGAACACAAACTTCATAGAAGAAGATATACAATCCATCAATAGACATACGAAAAAATGTTCAACATCTTTAGCAATCAGAGAAATGCAAATCAAAACTTCCCTAAGATTTCATCTCACATCAATCAGAATGGCAGTTATCAAGAATACAAACAACAATAAGTGTTGGCGAGGTTGTGGGGAAAAAGGCACGCTCATACATTGCTGGTGGAACTGCAAATTGGTACAACCAATCTGGAAAGCAGTATGGCGATTCCTTAGAAAACTTGGAATGGAACCACCATTTGAGCCTGCTATCCCTCTCCTCGGTCTATACCCAGAAGACTTAAAAACAGCATACTACAGTGCTGCAGCCACTTCAATGTTTATAGAAGCTCAATTCACAATAGCTAAACTGTGAAACCAACCTATATGCCCTTTGATAGATGAATTGATAAAGAAGCTGTGGTATATATACACAATGGAATATTACTCAGCAATAAGAGAGAATAAAATTATGGCATTTGCAGGTAAATGGATGGAGTTCGAGAATATCATCCTAAGTGAAGTAAGCCAATCTCAGAAAACCAAATGCTGAATGTACTTGTTGAAAAGTGGATCTGATCCATAATGTGGGGAAGGACATTGGAACAATGGAGGAACTCTGTTCACAGGGGTCTAAGGGGGGAGGGAGCATGAGGACAGTAAAGGTGGTGGAATATGATGGTCATCATAGCCCTAACTTTATGTATGACTGCATGTATGTTGTGATTCTGTATCATTTACAACCAGAGAAATGAAATGTTATCCTCTAAAAAAAATAATAATAATAAAAAAATTTTAAAATTTGGAAAAAAGAAACAAAGAAAATGAATAATAGTTAAAATTCTCTTTCTCTTCCTAACCGCAACCTATATAGTTTTACTGGCAACTTCTACTAAATGACAATTCTAAACTTACATAAAATTCTTCCAAAACAATGAGAAATATTAAATACCTCCAATCATTTTATGAGGCTACTACAACCTTGATAACAAAAAGCAAGAACAGAAAAACTGCAGACAAATTTTACCATAAGCATAGAACCAAACTTCTAAAATATTAGCAAACTAAATTCTAAATCTGAAAGAAACATGTTAAAACAGTATCTGAGGGTACAGTTGGATTTATCCCAAGAATATATGGATAATTTAACATTAGAAAAACTATTCATGCAATTCTTCACCTTAAAAAATTAAAAGTGACTTCTGGATCTAGGATAAGATAAAATGGATGTGCTTTCCAGCTAAATACAACTAAAAACCTTGGACATTACATATAAAACAAATATGAGATTCTAAAGGTGAAAATAGGTGGAATACTGGCCATGACCTCAGAAACTGAGGAACACTATGATAGGAATTTTCTTGGGCCTTCTTTTTGCCTCATATATACCATAGTGTGCTGGATACCTCAGCAACCTATATGTGCAATACAGATAAAGGAACAAAAGGCTACTATCTCCTCTTGAGTTTTCTAAATTATGTGTGGTGGGAGACAAAATTGTAATACTATCTGATGTGGTCCTAAAAATATGTATAATAAATATTTAAAATGATTATATTATAAAGGGGTAGGGCAAAGGGCATAGGTAACTTTTTTAATTTCAGACTGTAAAATGATACCAGTAGACTGTGCCAAGACTTTCTATACATATTTATATATATAAATAGACAAATATCTTGACCAACCAGTGAAAAACCTGCACAAAAAAGATACAGTCAAAAACAATAGATAATTAAAAGTGAAATTCTAAACAATGTGCAAATAACCCACAGGAAGACAGGGGAAAAAAGAAACCGAGAAGGAACAAACACAAAACTAAAAACGAAAATGAAAAGAAATTTATTCACCTATATTTTCTCTCATTGTATTTGTTCTTCCTTCCTGATATCCCAAAGCTCTTTAACAATTCCTTTCTACCAAAAGAAAGTTCTTTAGCCATTATTTTTGGGCAAGTCTGCTGAGACCAAATTTCTTTATCTTTCTTTCACGTGAGAGGGTCTTAATTTTCCCTTAATTGCTGAAAGGAAGTCTGTACATAGCACTCTGTGTTGACAGTGCTAGTCTTTCAGCACTGAAAATATGTTGGACCACCACCTTCTGGGCTCCAGGGTTTCTGATGAGAAATCTCTGGACATTCGAGTTGTTTTTTAACTAAAGACAAGGAGACATTTTTCTCTAGCTACTTTCAACATGTCTCTTTGTCTTTAATTCTCAGAAGCTTAATTGTGTTGAGGTATGGATTTCTTTCAGTTTTTCCTCTTCTAATTTGCTCAGTTTTTTGCATCTGTGTGTTCATGTCTCTTGACAAGTTTGGGTAATTTTCAACCATTATTTCAGTATTTTTTCAGTCCCATCCTCTCCTTTAAGAACTCTGATGACAGGAGTCATCTTCTGTTATAATTCCAACAGGTCCCTGAGGCTCTGTTCATTTTTTTTTTTTTAATGAACATAGTGTCTTTATTTTGTTTACTATTTTTTTTTTATGTGGTGCTGAGGATGGAACCCAGTGCCTCACATGTGCAAGGCAAGCGCTCTGCCATTGAGCCGCCACCTCAGCCCTGGCTCTCTTCATTTTAAGTCTAATTTTTCTGTGTTCAGATTAGGAAATATCTATTCTATCTTCTAGTCCACTGATTCTTTTATCCCATGTCCATTTTCCTGTTGGGTCCATCCACTGAGATTTCTATTTTGATTTTGCATTTTTTTGGCATCAAACTTCCAATTGGTCTTTTTATTTTCTTTTTCTTTACTGAGGCTTTCTATTTTTTTCCATTTGTTACCAGTATGTTTGTAATCACTTATTGAAACATCCTTATCATGGATATTTTACAATCATTGTCATTAATTCTAACACTTCTGACATCTCAGTGTTGACATCTATTGTCTTTTGTTGCACCATTTGAGGTCTTCCTAGTTCTTAGTATGACAAGTGATTTTCAACTGAAACCTAGATATGCTCATATTATTTGGGATTTTGGATCTTATTTGAACTTGCTTTTAACTGACTTTCTGTGATGCCACTCCAGCAGGGAATGTGGGGGTGGGTACCACTTCATTACTGCTAAGTAGAGGAAGAAGGCTGTTTCCAAACTGACCTCCACTAAAATCCAAGGGGGAGTTCTCATTAATGCTAATGGAGGTAGAAGTCCAGGCTTCCTACATGGTCTCCATTCACAGTGAGGGATGGCCTCCCTTCTGCTGGGTGACAGTGAAAGCCATAACTCTTTAATAGGCCCTTCTGATGCCACCTCAGCATGACAGGGAAGTAGCACCTCATTACTGCTGGGTGAGATGGAAGACCAGGATCCCCAATATGTTGTGGTGTACATCAACAGCAAGGAGGGCTCAGAACCAGGCAGGAGGGAAGAGCTGCAGCTCCTGTTGGGCCTTCTTTGATAACACCCTCATGGTGGTTTTGGGACACCCTGATATAAAGTCTTATAAGGATAAAATTCTGAGCTCCCATTCAGTTTTTTTCTGGAGTGGATGATGCCATAGTTTTTCTGTGGTGTTTGGCTAAGGTAGAAGAGATTACTGTCTAAAAGTTTTCCGTTTTGCTAGGTTGCTCTCTTCCTGGTTGTTTGGCTAAGAGAACAGGTTCTTGCTAGGGTTTTATTTTCTATGCCTGCTGACATTTGTAGATTCCTGGCTTATCCAGCATCCAATGTGAGATGTATGAGACAAAAAGAAAATCCAGGAAACCTACTACTGTAGCATTCCTGAGGTCCCTTCCCTAGCCAGTCTTTCTTCTACCTTTCAGAGTCTCCTTGTGCTTCTATTATGTAAAATGTCCAGGGTTTGGGGTTGTACTTAGTGAGATAATTAGATAAAGATATGTCAACTTCATCTTCTCAGAAGTAGAAGTCTTTCTAAATTGCAGTTTTCCCCATTTAATTGAATGAATAAGTCATGAGGGCAAGGATTTTTGTTTTACTCACTAAAACATGCCCAGCACAATAGTACCTGGCATATAGTAGGAACTCAATAAATACTAATTAAATAAAGAAGTGAACAAATGCATTTATAGATCACCCATTACATTAGAATTTTATATGAGTAATCAGAAATTTAAGTGGCTTAGTGACAGATGAATATCACTGCAAGAAAGGTAGTGGTAAATCATGATACAACTGACAAATTTTTTTAAAAAATCAGCTGTTTTTTTCTTCATTATACATCAAAGGATTAAGCTTTTTGAAACTACCCATTTGATTTTACTAAAACTAACTTTGTTTTGAAAAATGAGTGTCTTTTTCTAACTTCTCTTCACTTTGCCATTTTTCTTTTTCCTTGTTTTCCTCGATGTCCAAACTAATCTTGGTGTTCTCCTTTTTCCCAAACATGCTCTTCCTTTTGGGTTTCCTCAGGTAATGGCCACACAGAGGCAGGAATCTCTGCATCAGACCCATTCTCAGCTTTCCCTTGCCTACAGCCAACCAATTGCTAAGAGTTCTTAACTCTATCAATGCATATCATATTTTCTATCTTCACAGGCTACTCTTTTTTTCCTTCCTTCTGTTCTCTTGGTAAAACCTTAAGACTTTATCAACTCTTTCTTTTTCAAAAATTCTTTTAAAAATTCTTTAAAAATGTTTTTAGGTTGACAAAAATTTCATATATATATCAAATGCAATATAATATAATGGTATAGAATGCAAATGATATCAAATGCAAATAATATATATGGTACAGATTGTACATGTATACATGTATAGAATGTAGCTAATTAACATTCATTACCTTCCTATCTTCACTTGTTCTGTGCAGCTATAACAGAATACCTGAGAGTGGATAATCTATAAAAAACTGAAGTTTATTTCTCACAGTTCTTGAGGCTGGGAAGTCCAAGATCAAGGCTCCAGTAGGTTTGGTGCCTGATGAGAGTCTAGTGTGTGCTTTCAAGGAGCACTTAGAATGTTGTGTCCTCCAGAGAGGAAGTATATTACACCCTCCCCACAGCAAAAAAGCAGAAAGGCAAAAAAACAAAACAAAACAAAACAACTTCTATCAAGTCTTTTTATATATGCATTAGTCCATTCAGCAGGGATTAATTCAAGTGCAATCTAAACAAGTCCCTAACACCCTACTTCCCAACACCATTACACTGGAAGCTAAGTTCCCAACACATTATTTTCAGACACAGCACTCACACACTATGATTGTGTGTGCATATGTGTGTGAGAAGAGAATATAAAACACACTATCTTAGAAATGTTACAATATCCAATATGCTGTTATGAACTACAGTTTTCAAATTGTACAATAGATCTTTTGAACTGATTCCTACCTAACCTTAAATTTTATCTTTTGACCAACATGTTCCCCGCACCACTACCTCTTCAGCATCTGCTAATCACCATTCTACTCTCTACTTCTATGAGATCAAAATTTTTTAGCTCACTCATATAAGTGAGATAATACAGTATTCGTCTTTTTAGGTCTGGCTTATTTTATTTAACATGTCCTCCAGGTTCATCCATGTTATCACAAATGACAGAATTTCTTTCTCTTTAAAGGCTCAATCATACTCCACTGTGTACATATAACAGTTTCTTCATTCATCTGAGATAAACACTTAAATTGATTCCATATCTAGGATAATGAGAATGATTCTGCAATTAACATGGGAATACTAATATTTCTTTGACATACTGATTTCATTTTTTTTTTTGGATACATACCCAGAAATGGGATTTCTAGATCATGAAAAAGTTCTATTTTTACTTATTTTAAGAACCTCCATACTGTTTTCTATAATGGCTATACTACATTCCCATAAACAGGGCAACAGCACATATCCTTGACAGTACTTGTCTATTCAAGTCTTTTGTCGATTTTGTGATCAGATTGTTTTTTTTTTTTACTATTGGGTTGAGTTCCTTATGCATTTTGTATATGAACTCCTTATCAGATTATGGTTTACAAATATTTTCTTCCATTCTGTAGGTTTCTCTTTCCTCTGTCGATTGTTTCCTTGGTTATACAGAAACATTTTAGTTTGATCTAAGTCCAGGTGTCTATTTTTGCTTTTCTTGTCTGTCCTTTTGAATTCATATCCCAAAAAATCATTGTTCAGATGAGACCAATGTCAGAGAGAGATTTCCATTTTCTTCTAGTAGCTTTATAGTTCCAGGTCTTACATTTAAATCTTTGATCCACTTTGATTTTTGTACATGGTATGAGGTAAAGTTTTAATTTCATCCTTGTGCATGCAAGTCAATATTCAGTTGTGTTAACACTACTTACCGAAGATGCTATCCTTTATGTCTTTGGTTTATTTCATCCAAAATCAATGCTTGGATTTATTTTCAAATTCTCTATGCTCTTCCATTGGTTTATTTGTCCATGCCAGCTCCATGTTATTTTGATTATTGTACCTTTGTAGTATAATATAATGTCTCTACCCTGCAGTCTCCAGCTTTGTTCATTTTGCTCAAGATTTACTTAGGCTATTTGAGATCTTTTGTGGTTCTACATGAATTTTTGGAGTTTTTTTTTTCTGTTCAAAATGTCATTGTAATTTTGATAGACACCACATGGAATCTATAGATAGTTTTAGTGGCATGGATATTTTATGCATATTCATCTTCTAATCCATGAACATGGGGTTAGCTTTCCACTTACACTCATGTGTCATATTACAAGATTTCAGTCAACAGATCGTTTATACCATAGTGATCCCATAGATTATATTGCCTAGTAATGTTGCAGCCACCTTATTTTGTATAAATACAGTCTATGATGTTTGCACATTGATAAAATAGCTTAATGCATTTCTCAGAATGTATCTCCATCCTTAAGCAACACATGACCACACTTGAATTTTTCACAACCATCTCACCTATCTCTACAGTGGCTGACATAAGAAATAATATTGTATTTATCCTTATCAAACTTCAGCTCAGGAACACTAATTTAGAGAATAAAAATATAAGATCAACATCAATCAAACTTTTAAAAAGCCTTGGGATTTCACATGGCTTCAACTTCATGTGAACCAAACATGTAATGTAGAAATAAAAACAAATATCAATGTAATTTTAAGTTCTGACTAATACAGAATTTAGCCTATCTGAAGCATTTTACATAGCTCAAATTTTAAGAAAAATCAGTGAGATCATAATCTCCCAGAATATCAGAAGAATAACTAAGACTGTGGTGATTCCAAAAGATTAAAGGAACTAGAAATATCTTACAAGAGAAAAAAAGAGCAACTGAGGAAAATATTAATTTTAAAATATTAAGTTCATTTTTTAAAGTAGTAGAAAAAGCTCAAAGTATAGTAAGATAGGTTAGTTTCACACATATAAGAATTTCTAACAATTTGAACTGTCCAAAAAATGTGATGGACTACTTTAACAGGTTCCTAGAGCCCAGAAGTAGCTACACAAAAGACTTTATATCCACCAGTTAGACATATTGTTGAGTGGATTATTTCAGTGGGAGACGGACTAGCACAGAACAGTGTTTCTTAATCTGGGATCTTCGGTGCTACCTGAAGTGGTGCTATGGAGTTGTAGGGTGGGAGGTGCAATTGTTGCTGAGCAAGCAAAATGCCTAAATTCTCCATTCTGGCTTCAACAAAAAATTCCACTTATATATCCAGCTTCTGCACTGGCTTTTATTAGAGTATGTGGAAGAAGCCGGGCGCGGTGGGGCACACCTGTAATCCCAGCACTTAGGGAGGCTGAGACAGGAGAATTGCAAGTTCAAAGCCAGCCTCAGCAATGGTGAGGCGCTAAGCAACTCAGGGAGACCCTGTTTCTACATAAAATCAAAATAGGGCTGGGGATATGGCTCAGTGATCAAGTGCCCCTGAGTTCAATCTCCAGTACAAAAAAAAAAAAAAGAGTATGTGGAGGTCAAATTAAAAGAAGTATCATGTCTTAAAATAAATAAATGAAAGTTCAAAAATCACTGAATTGAAGAACCTGAACTAAGATCTCTTTCATTTTTAATATTCTGTGATTAATCCCTACTTCTCAGACATTCTAGAAAAAGTACAACCATCATCTTATTGAGGGATTACTGCAAATAAGATTAATGGCTATGATTTGAAAGCCTCCTTTTCTTCAGTAATGGGTCTTTCAGAGTGAATTAAATAGAAAATTGTGTCATCACTTCAATACCTGTGCCAGTGTAGTCTATATTGTATCTGACGGAGATTTTATTTTATTTAATGTTTAAACCAAATGTCGTTTACTTCAAAAATAAGCAGATACAGAAAAATAAATCTTACAATCTCATAAAGCTTAAGTTTATATTTCTATAAAGAAAAATTTGTAAAAGTTAATATATAATTAAATTTAAGTGAACACAGCATACTATCAAATGTAATATATTAGAAACTAAAAAATGGAAAATAATACATAAAAGTTCCAGATACTTGTGTCTTTAAAATAATTCATATTAAAATTTATATATAATTTCTGATTCATATCTATACCAATCACAGTGACTATAATAGCCAATTTATAAGGACTTTTTTCTAAAGTATATTTTTAATATCTGATCTTGCCTAGCCTATAAAATTAACACAAATCTAACTGTATCAGCTTCCTTATGGTCTTAATTCCACTAAGCAGAATTCTTATCTATAA
>PVHX01031084.1:0-15198 GCA_004024805.1 Geosciurus inauris | reverse complement strand
AGCTCCCCAACAGCTTTTCCATCACAGTTTCTTCCTTCTGTCCATCTTACATATGCAGGCTCCAGTGTGGGACTTCCAAAGCCAAGATCAGATCGGTCAGTGCTCTGGTTCAAACCCTCAGCTAGCTCCCTACTTCCTCCAGAAGAAACATGGCCAAGGTCCACAGCATGGCCTTGAGACCCTAAATGATCTGCCTCATTTTCTGCCACTCCTACCTCCTTATTCCTTATACATCAGTTACAGAGTTGCTTGCCAGGGCCTGAACATGCCGTTGGTATTTAGAAATCCTGGGGTCTGCTAAGGGACTCCCTGGGCCAAGAAAGCCCTGCATCGGAGGATTGAGTTCAAAGCCAGCCTCAGCAAAAGCGATCACTAAACAACTCAGTGAAACCCTGTCTCTGAATAAAATATGAAACAGGGCTGGGGATATGGCTCAGTGGTCCAGTGTCCCTGAGTTCAATTCCCAGTACCCTCCTCCCACCCCCCAAAAAGGAAGAAAGCCCTGCCTCCTCCTCAGCTTGGTTCACTCATTTTCTTCCTCTAGGACCTGGCTGAGGTTATCTGTGACACACGCACAGAAGGAGTCCTTCAGAAAGCTCTGCCTGAGCCTTTACACACTTGAGTGTCTGTCTGCTCTTCTCTCTCTCTCTCTTCTGGACTAGTTGCTTCTCAAGGGTGGGAACGGTTTCTTATTTATTCATGTCTGTAACCACAGCACAGCCCTTGCCAAAGTATTTAATAAAGGTTTATTGCTAGGTAGGTGTCCCAGATCCTTAGAAGGCTGAAGCAGGAGGACTGCCTAAGATCAGGAGTTAGAGGTCAGCCTGGGTAACACAGTGAGACCCCATCTTTAAAAAAATGGTTTATTGAATGAAAGGATATTCTAATATGTTATGATAGGAAATACTAAGGGATCACAGAGAAGTATTTATTTGGCCTAAGGAAGGAGTCAGAGAAAGTGGTAGAGATGCAATTTGATCTGGGTTTGGAAGACCAAGAAAGAGTTCTCCAGGCAAAAAGAAATCTCTGGGATGTGAAACTCAGTGTTGCTTCTCACATTGGTCACAAACTGGCAGCCAGGAAGCTGAATATGGCTCACAGATGCTTTAGGCTTAGCTTCCCACCCCACACCCACCGCACAGTGTTTTCAAAAGTAATGCGAGGAGACAGGAGTTATGGTTGATCATGCTGCAAGCTGTATTACACTTGGCCAACTCTTACTCTTATGTTACCTGCCAGGTCTGCAGTAGAGAGTGTGGCCCTGTATGCATTTGATTTTCCTCTCCTGATCAGGGAAGCCCGGTTCCTGGTCACTGGGCAAAAATCCTACAGCCTAAGGAATGAACATCCTTGGCTCACTGAGATAGAGCCCCCATGCCAGGCCTGCTCAGCTGATTAGTAGCCATGGGGATGAAGACCTAAGTGACCAGGATTACCATCTCTGCCTCAGACCCTCTGAAGTATTTGGGAACTCTCTTCATGCTGGTTGTTATGGATCATATCTGGAATGTTGCCCAAAGTCTTGTGTTCAGAAGTGGGGCTTTTAGGCGATGATTGGATCATGAGGGTTCTGATTTACCCATGAATTAATCCACTGACAGCTGAATTGATTACTGGGAGGTGGGATCTAGTTGGAGGAGGTAGATCACTGGGGTGTGCCCCCAAGGGATTTATGTTTCCTCTGGCCCCTTCTTCTCCCTCTCTCTGCTTCCAGGATGCCATGGGCTGAGCTGCTTTCTTCCTTCACATTTTTTTGCCACGATGTTCTGCCTCACCTCAGGCCCAAAGCAATAGAGTCAGCCTACCATGGACTGAACAAATGAGCCAAAATAAATATTTCCTCTTCTAGTTGTTCTCGTCAGGTATTTTGGTCACAGTAATGAAAAGCTGACTAACAGATGGGTGGGAAGGGATAGACAGGGTGGGCAGTATGTTGGTAGCAACTGCAGAGCCCAAACCGGTACTTGGCTTGCTTTGACCTCCAAGTCCTCAAATGATGGAAAACAGGAATCCTAGAATCCTCTCTGTGGCTTCCATGTCAGGGAGAGATGTCATTCCAGCAAGAAGCCTCACTATGTGGTGATGACAAGACTCATGGCTGAACTTGAGGTTAAAGTATAGGTGTGCAACCAAGGACCAGGTCTTATCTCCTCCACCTGCTATACAGAGGAAATGGGCTTCTAGGGCACTGGGGGCTGAAATGGCACAAGATGTTGTGAGGACTTCTGTGGCTTCCAGCTGGAATACTGCAGCTAGCTAGAGGAAGCATGGAGGCCTTCAGATACCATCAACTGCTGCCTGAGACACAGGTCCAGCTGGCTATGTAGAAATGAAGGTGAAAGCAGTTCCAGCCCCTCCCATCTAGCTGACATGGGCTCTATAGCCTGGTTCACTATGCTTGTCCTTGTTATTCCCAGAAAATCCTGGTTTCCAACAGCATGGAACAAATTAACATGTCACAAACATGCCCAGAACACACAGTATATCCACAAGTCACATCAACCACCACATAGCGTCCCCCTGTGTTTATAATCTTTGGTCATGGCTATAGCCAAGCCCTGCCCACTAAACCTCTGTCAGTCTTAAGCACCTGTGTGGTCTTACAGCCCCATACCCAAAGTGCCCATTTCCCTTTGCAGTCACAACAGTCTAAATTGTTTCACCCAGCACTTGGCTAGCATGAGATGGTGGCAGTCATGCAAAGGAAACCAATAACAACAAAAACCTAAAACCATTTCTCTAGAGCTTTGCAATGTGATCCATAGAATTTCATTGCAAAGTTTACCTTCTCTATTCTATTTGACTTTGACAAACAGTACGATTAGGGATTTATCTCCCTGAGTTCATAAGCAGAAGAGCAGAAAAGGGCAGAAACAGAGGGGTGCAAAACCACACACAGTCAATCCCTTTCACCCCAGAAACCTCCCTGGAGTTGTTCTAGGCACATGAAATGGCTGTAAGAAACATGGTCTTTCTTCTCCCTCTGCCTCTCTCACCTCCTGCCCACCTACTAGCCCAGTTGCCTACAACTGCTACACTGGGTGAATTTGCCATTGTGTGTCCTCCACATGGACTTTAGGGGCAGCCAGGCTATGCATAGACACAGTGACTGCAGCTCTTTGGCCCTACAGGCCACCATCAGTGGTTGCACTTTTGCTTTGATTGTGCGCAGTGATGGCCACACACACACTCACCAGCCCTCTACCCAGTGCTCAGTACCTCTCACCAAGATGCTGCTCAAATGTGCGGAGGTCAACTGCTGTCCAGGATGGGCCAGTGCCTTCCAGCTGCCGCTGTGTTTGTCTAGCATCTCCCAGTGAGTTATGCCCTGCCAGCCTGTGATCAGGCAGATTTGCAGCTCATGTGGCCTTTGGGAAAGGCTAATGCAAAGGGGCCCAGTGGTGAGAATGTTTCCCTGTCCTTCCCTATCCTCTGTATGTATGTCTCTATGGAGTCCAATGCAGACTGAACCACTTTTAGCACACACCCTTCATTCAGCACTTTGTCCTGGAAAGGACCCTGCCAGTCAACTGGGGCTAAATTCACACTTTGTGCCTCAAACCAATGCCCTCTGTGTATGCTCAGCTGGCTGCCAATGGGCATGCTGTGCTTGGTCCTTTCTGGACTATAAATGGGCACCACTTGTGCTGGGCTATGTAAAGACAATCACTTTTAATGAAATAACATCTCCCTCTGCACCAACTGTCAAGGTCATAAATATTAAAGGCCCACACTACTATTCTTTGGTGGCCTGTTTTAGGAGGGCAAAGTCAGTCTGGCCTGGTTGCTGTATATTAGATGACACTGGAAACCACTTAAGCAAAGAACTTGCAATTTTCATTTCAAAGCAGATCAAACAAAAAATTCCAGAGTTCCAGAGTTGAAAGGTGAGTAAACACCACCTAATCCAAGGGTCACTAATGTAAATGCTTGTAGGCACCAAGCAGCTAATGAAAATGATGGAGGTGGGGAGGTGGCAGAAAATAGGAGAGGGAGTGGGGAACAAGAGCTCACATGCCTTCACATAAAAGGCATTTCAAATCATTTTCATGTGCCAACCAACAAAACATGTCTGCAGGCCCTTCAGGCCTAAGAGTTGCAAGTTTGAAAACTCTTGGAGAAGACAGAAGTTCAGAAAGAGGAAAAGACTTATCCAAGGTCACCCAGCTGGCCAGCAACAGAGGCCCCTGCACAATTATTTGGCAAAATGAGTCCTGTCATTTCTTCATCATTCTTATTCTTTCATTCCCTCAGCAAACAAGCCCTAACACTATGATACCCTAGGTACCCTCCTACGTTGTCACAGCACCAGAAGTAAACCAGATGTCTTGTCTTATCTTCAAGAAGTTCTGTGTTCAATAGGGAAATGGCAAGAATGGAACCTGGAAAAACTGAGATTGAGAGCAGGTAGTACAGTTCCTGAATGCCAAGTTGAGGCATTTGGATTCTATGCTGTAAGCAACAGAGAAGCCCAGGGAAAGTGTGAGCAGGCTTCACACAGCTGTTCTATGGGCAGATTCATCTCACAGAGGTGACAAGATGAATTGGGACCAAGTTAGTGTGGTGGGTGGTCTAATTGGAGGCACACAGTCATTGAAGAGACCAACATCTATGCCTGAGGTAATGAGGTTGAGGCATCACTAAGGATAGAGGGGAAAAGGTGAATGTGTCAGGCATTGCAAATCAACAGTGGGGTTCTTTTTGAGGTATGGTGTGTATGTTGGGGGAACAGGCCAGGGTTGAGGAAGAAGAGTTGGCAAGAGGCAAGAAGATGGAAGGACTGAGATAACTCCAAGGCAGGGTGGATGGTTGGAATGACACCAGAGAGGAAGTACCCAGAGGACGTGGGTTGGAGGAAAGTGGGTGGGTGGGGATATCCAAATGTTTTTCTATGACAGCAGTCTGAAGATGATTAGAAAGAATCTGGGATTGTCTGTTTTATGTTATTGTAGCCTCTCCTTCCTCAGTATGGAAAATGGGGCCTGAGTCTTCTGACCTCGGGACTCTTCTATATGCCCTGAAGTGACCCCTGGGGAAATCCCACTCAGGGCCTCTGGTTAAAATGGTCCACCAATTTAACAAATACTAATCAAATAAATAACTAAAATACAATCTGCACCCCTGGCCTCTTTCTGTACCCCACTCCAAAAGAGCTCTGTGGGAAAGTCAACTTGGGAATTTCCCACATGTGTCTATGACCGCAATGCCAGAGCAATGGTCTGAGTCAGCTATAGCCTTCAATTTTTGTATTTGCTTCTCATATCAAAGGCAGCATGAGAGTCCTGGTGAGTAAAATGGTTCCCAGTGTCACCTCAGAGACCACCTGGGACTTCTGTGCTGGCTTCCAAAGGCCAAGGCCTAGGCCACAGGTAGAGAGGGCTGCCAGGCATGCAACTGAGCCATCAGCTCATTCAGATGATCCACTCTCCCGTACCGATGCTCTATTTGCCTTGAGTTTCCTCTCAAGCCTCCACTTCCTGTGCCCCCTGGGTGAATGAGCCAGAATCACTGTGGGGTTCCAAAAATAGACAATGACTTTTAATCTAAGCCATGGCCATAGAAAGGGACTTAAAAAGCAGATGAAAATGAACCTGAGGGATTCATGGGGCTCTGGGAAAAGAACAGGGACTCTAGTGTCCAACTCTGGTTCAAATCTCAGCTTGGCCCCGTACCAGATATGTGGTCTGGTCAGTTTCTTCATGTCTAAAATTACAATTATGATATTTCCTTATCAGGATTACTATGAAGATAAAGTGTGGTGATACATGCACAGTTCCTGGCACATAGTAGATGCTCAATATAAATTAATTTCATCTTTCACATCGTTTGCTTTTTAAGACAAAGGTTTTTAAAATAAGGACAAAGTTTTTATGAAAATGCTGCCTAGTGAAGTGCTGAGTGGAAAAGAGCTGAAGGTCAAGGGGAAGACTGCCGGAAACTTATCCTATCAAGTAGAGATTCAAAAGATGCAACTGATAATTGGTGAAAGAAAAACATATGTTAGTATACTGTATAAATTATTAGAGTAACCAGCAAAGGACTAAAAATGATGAAGAGCTATATAATGGTGCTAAATCCTTTTTTTTTTTTTTTTGGTACTGGGGATTGAACTCAGGGGTACTCGACCACTGAGCCACATCCCCAGCCCTATTTCGTGTTTTATGTAGAGACAGGGTCTCACTGAGTAGCTTAGTGCCTCGCCATTGCTGAGGCTGGCTTTGAACTCGCGATTCTCCTGTCTCAGCCTCCCTAAGTGTTGGGATTACAGGCTTGAGCCACCGCGCCCGGCTGGTGCTAAATCCTTAACTAGCTCAGCAGGAAGTCAATAGATTGCCAAAACTTGGTAAATGAAGAAACAACAGTAAAAGTGCTTTATTTAGAGAAATGAGGGCAAAGACCAGAAGAAAAGAACTAAAATTGTTTTTTCCCAGAAAGGGGACTGTGGTGGGGGTTCTTGTAGGTTATGGGCATGTTCTACTTTGATTATGAAAAACCCCAGCCAGGAATAATATGAAAAATCTGGGGTAGCACTCTTATCCATTATGTCATCATGGCTGCCACATGTGCTTGGATCAGTCCCCTTCCCATCGTGCTATGAATGTACCTTATTTAAGGCAATTGGAGTCTACAAAAGGGGGGAGAAACTTGCCAAGGTTGGTTGTTCCAAGAAGTTTCTATAAAGGAACGGAGAAAGAAGACTTGCCACACAGAGTACAGGCCAACTTTAGAAACCCTTCTGAACACATTAATCACTGGGAAGGGTCTGCCTGCCTTGCCCTGGGTCCTCTGCACAATGAATGGTTCATATTAGCTGGCATAAAGGCCACAATTCATATCCTGATGTGCTAGATTATGATATACATGGGCTATGCAACTCCACCCCTCTTCTGAAGTCCTGTCCCCAAGGAGAAGGGGGTGGTAAAATCTTCAAACTTCATTCATCCAGAAAGATTAATTCCTTATCTGTATGCAGTAAGAATACCCAGTAGGAATGCAAAGACCACTTTAAGGGAGAGGAAGTTAAACATTTTTCACCTTTAGGTAGAAAGTCAGAGGAAGAATTTAAGAAGTGCCAGGGAAATCCTTGCCTATGTTTTGCCTATGGCCAGGCCAGGGCCACAATATTCTGGAGTATATATGTGCATATGCACACATGCATATTCTGAAATATGCAACACAGCCATCACAGCTAAAGGAATACACACCTATACAGATACATCTCCTGATGACCACTGGTAACCCCAGAGGTCAGAGGACTTGACTTTGTCAAGTCCACCATGGTGGCTCTAGGTAATTATTTTCTCCTTCCTTCCTTTCTATTTCCACAACTGAGATGGAACCCAGGGCCTCATACCTGCTAGGTAAGTGTTTTAACACTGAGCTACACATCCAGCTCTTTTAATATTTATTTTGAAATAGTGTTTTGTTAATATGTCCAGACTGGCCTTGAAATTGTGATCCTTCTGCCTCAGCCTCCTGAGTAGCTGGGATTACAGGACTGCACAACCATGCCTGGTTCCATCCTTAAAAAATTATTCAGATATAATTTATGCATTGCTATAGAGTGGGTCTGTAATATCCCCTAAAGGCCCATGTGCTAAAGAAATGGTCCCCAGCTTGGCACTATTGGCAAATGGAAGAACATTAAAGAGGTAGGGCCTAGTGGGAGGTCTTCAGGTCATTAGGGTGTGCCCTCAAAGGAGATTGTGGGACCATGACCCTTCCTCAATGGCCTACTGGCCATGGGCTGAGTGATTTTTCTCTGCCATACACTCCTGTCATGATGTGCCACCACAGGCCAAAGCGCAAGGCCAAATTGATCATGGTCTGAAACCTCCAAAATTGCAAGTGAAAATAAACCTTTTCTCTTTATAAGTTGCTTATCTCAACTGAATTTTTTTAAATTAATGAAGTGATGTTATAGTGATGAAGAACTGACTGACACACATGCCATACAATCCAACCAATTAAAGTAGACAATTTAATGGATTGCAATATATTCACAGAGTTGTATATCTTTCACCACACTCAATTTTAGATCATTTTCACCATCCCCCAATAGAAACCCAAACTTATTAGTTCCTTCTGTCTTCGCCACAGTCTGACAACCACTATTATATTCTATGTCTATGGATTTGCTTAATCTGGGCACTTATAAATGGAATCATAAGAAAATATAAGCTTTTGTGTCTGGCTTCTTTCAATTAGCATGTTTCTAAGGTTCATCCATGTTGTATCATGTATCAAGACTTCATTCATTTTTATTGCTGAGTTTTAATATTATATGGATATGCTACAATTATTTATCCACTCACACACTGAAGGACATTTGGGTTATTTCCATTTTTTTGGCTATTAGGAATTATACTCCTAAGAACATTTATGTACAAGTTTTTATGTAGATGTATGCTTTCATTTCTCTTAGGGGAATACCTATGAGTGAAGTTGCTGGGTCAGGTATTTAATCATTTTAGGAAGTGCCAGACTGTTTTCTACAGAGACTACACCATCTTACATTTCCACCAGCAGTGTATGAGGGCTCCATTTTTTCCACATCCCTGTCAACACTTGTTATTATCTATCTGTTAGATTGTAGCCATCCTATCTGCTTTTTTTTAAGGTTTTCTTTTTTAAAAATGTTTGTACATGGACAACCACAATACATTTATTTTGTTTATCTATTTTATGTGGTGCTAAGGATCGAACCCAATGCCTCACACATGCTAGGCAAGTGCTCTACCACTGAGCCACAACCCCAGCCCATCCTATCTGATTTCAAGTGGCATCTCATATAAGTTTTGATTCAAATTTCCCTCATGGGTAATGATGTTCAACATCATTTCATGTGCTTGTTGGTCATTTATATCCTCTTTGGGAATGGTCCATTCAGATCTTTTCCAATTTTTAAATTGAGTTGTTGTTTGCCTTTTGTTGTTTGTTTGATTTTTGTTTTTAAAGATAGGGTTCTTACTGTGTTGCCTAGGCTGGCCTTGAATTTCTATGCTCCAGCAATCTTCCTGCTTTAGCCTCCCAAGTAGCTGGGACTACTGGTGGTGTGTCATTGCACTAGGCAATGTTTATCTTTTAATTTTTGAGCTGAAAGACTTCTTCATATATTCTGGATATAACCCTTTATCAGATATATGATTTACAGCAATCTCCCATTCTTTGGGTTGTATTTTCACTTCATTAATTTAAAAAAAATTCAGTTGACTATAATTGTATTTATTTATGGGGTACAGTGTAACATTTCAATACATGTACAAAATAACTTCAAGAGTTATTCCTCCTAGATAACTGTACCCCTGAACTCTTTAAGCTTCCTGTCTCCACTCTCCCTATAAATTTGTGGTATATCTTGAAGTCAGGTATTGTGATGCCTCTACTTTTTCTTTCTGCTTAGAATTGCTTCAGCTGCTCAGGAGCTTTTGTGGTTCCATATAAATTTTAGGGCTGTTTTTTATATTTCTATGAAGATGTTATTGGTATTTTGTTCAGGATTGCATTGGATCTGTAGATCACTTTGAAGAGCATGGACATTTTAACAATATTGATTCTTCCATTCCATAAAGTTGGGATTATTTTTTAAAAAATTTTCAGTGCCAGTCGGGCGTGGTGGTGCAAGCCTGTAATGCCAGCACTTAGGGAGACTGAGACAGGAGAATTGTGAGTTCAAAGCCAGCCTCAGCAATGGCGAGGCGCTAAGCAACTCAGTGAGACCCTGTCTCTACATAAAACACAAAATAGGGCCGAGGATGTGGCTCAGTGGTCAAGTGCCCCTGAGTTCAAGCCCTAGTACCAAAAAAAATTTTTTTAGTGCCTTTTCCAATTTCTTTTGTCAGTGTTTCAATTTTCATTGTAGAGTTCTTCCACTTTCTTGGTTAAATTTATTCCTAGGTAATTTTGGGGTAGATATAGTATACGGGATTACTATTTTGATTTTTTAGCCTGTCATAGCATATAGAAATTGATATTGATTTTTGTAAGTTGATCTTGTATCCTTTGTCTTTACTAAATTTATCAGTTCTAGCAGTTTTAAAAAAAATTTTGTGGAGTCTTTAGTTTTTTTTTCCTATATATACCATCATGTTGTCTGTAAACAGGGATAGTTTTATTTTATCCTTTCCAATTTGATGCCCTTTATTTATTTCACTTGGCTAATTGCTCTGGCTAAGACTTTCAGTATTATGTCAAATAAGAGTGGTGAAGGTGGACATCCTTGTCTTGCCCCAGATTTTAGAGGAAGTACTATCAATTTTTCCCTATTTGGTTCAACATTGGCTGTCAATTTGTCATATACAATCTTAACTGTGTTGAGGTATATTCCTCCTATATCTAATTTGTTGAGAAAGTTTTTGTTGTTGCATTTATTTATTTATCAGTACTGGGGATTGGAACCAGGGCATTCTACCACTGACCTACATCCCCTTCCCTTTTTATTTTTTATTTTGAGATAGGGTCTTGCTAAGATTATGAAGGTTGACCATGAACTTTCAACCCTCTTGCCTCAGCCTCCTGAGATACTGGGATTATGGGCATGCACCACCATGCCAAACTACTGAGAATTTTTATCACGAGGAGATGTTAAATTTTGTTGAATGATTTTTCTTAGTCTATTGAGATGATCATATGGTTTTTGTCCTTCATTCTATTGATGGAGAGAATCATGTTTATTGATCTGCCTATGTTGAGCCACCCTTGAATCTCTTGGGTATATCTCAATCATGATGACTAATAATTTTGATGTAATGTTGGATTTTGTTTTCTAGAACTTTGTTGAGGATTTTTACATCTGTGTTCTTCAGAGATATTGGGCTCTAATTTTCTTCCCTTTTTCTTTTTCTTTTTTTTTTTAATATTTTTTTAGTTGTAGATGGACACAATGTCTTTATTTTATTGCTTTGTATGTGGTGCTGAGGATCGAACCCAGGGCCTCACGCATGTGAGGCAAGCGCTCTAACACTGAGCTACAACCCCAGCCCCCTTTTTCTTTTTAATGTCAGTCTCATAGAATAGGTTTGGGAGATTTCCTTCCATTACAATTTTTGAATATTTTGAGAATTGGTGCTAGTTCTTTTAAAAACGTTTGGTAGAATTCAGCAGTGAAGCCATCTGGTCCTGGGCTTTTATTTGTTGGGAGATCTTTTCACTTCCTTGATAGTGTCCTTTGAAGCACAAAGTTTTTTACTTTTGATGAAGTTCAATTTTATCTATTTTTTCTTTTGTGGCTTGTGCCTTTGGTGTCATATCTAAATTATTGTCTACTCCAAGGTTACAAAGATTTATACCTATGCTGTCTTCTAAGACTTTCATAGCTTTAGTTCTTATATTTATGTCTTTGATCAATCCATTTTGAGTTAACTTTCATGCACGGTATAAAGATAGGGGTCCAAGTACATTTTTTTTTCATGTGGATTCTCCTTTCTTTTTATTTATTTCTAGAACTAATACCCTAGTTGAAAATTGGGTCTATGCAAAATATGACTCATAATAATTAAAAATGTTATCAATTAGGTCTCTATTTAGCACTCACATACACTACATCTCATTTTTATAGTAAATCTTCATGGTAGACATTTAGACCATCCTCATTTTATAGTTGATCAAAGTGAGACAGATGCACTTGTCCCCTGTTGCAACATTGACAAGAGCCAGGGTGTTCATTAGGCCTGTCACTGAAGCCCAGATGCATAGTACTGAATGAGCTGCAGAAGTGGGCATCATTCTGTTCACTGTTCACTTACTCCTTCCTCTCAAATTGTCCTTACATTCTCTCTTTCTTCCTCCTTTTCTGTTTGACATGTAATAAATGCTTGAGACACATAGGCTGAACCACTAAAGAGGAACAGGTTGCGGTTGACAATAACTGCTACTGGACAGGATATGAGCTTAGGCTGGGCTAAAAGATACCAGTCAGAGTGAGCCTAACAGAAATATAAATAGAAACCTCACATTCAGTATGGAACACACCAACAGCATTGTGTTTTATGTACAGGTGACATTCCATTCCTCCACAACTGTATAAAACATCTAGGGTAGCTCAGTGATACAGTGCTTGCCTAGAATGCTCAAGGCCCTGGGTTCAATCCCCAGAACCACAAAAACAAACAAACAATAAATAAAATGTTTAGCTTTCTTCTAGCCACATATAGAGGGAGGTTAAGGACCTGTCATGAATGGTTTGTTAAATCTGACAATATGAGAGGGATTAACTGAGAAGTTGTTCTGAGCTATTCTGGCACCAAATGAGAGCCCATGGCTGCAGTCAGGTCTAAAGGACCCAAGGATGGAGGCTGGCAGGGCCAAGGGAGGGATGTGGCATCAGTTCAAGATTCCCTTTTAAAGAACTAAACTCTGGCCATGGTCCGAGAATGCACTGGAAATGGAGAATTAGTAACAACAAATAAAAATTTTAAGAGATATCTAATGATTTCTTAATTTATTTTCTGATAGTTTTAATAAGTCATTTAAATTAAAATTTTTATATGCCAAGCACTGTGCTAAGCATGTTAGCTGTATTGTTTAATCCTTATGACAATTCCATGATACAAATACTATTATTACCTCTATTTGACACATGAGCAAATTGAGGCAAAGAGAAGTTAGGTAACTTACCCATGGTCACACAGATAGTGAGTAGCAAAGCTGGAATCTGAACCTGGGTCACTAAATGCCAGAGTTCAAATGCAAGAAGTATGTAAATAAGGGAGATGAGGAAAGAGTGTGGTCACCACCTTCCAGAAAATAATATTAAGATTTCAGAAAATTTTCATCATTCTCATAGTGTGGTGTCCCAATAACTCTGAAAAGTTTCAAAATACATACAAATAAGATGTGGTGCCACGATTAGGACTGTGCTTTTAGTTAATGGAACAGAACAAGACAAAACAGTTAACCCAGAAGTTTCCAATGCCACCTAGTATGTGTGCACATAGTTGGGAAAGACAAATACTGGCTACTCTTTATAAAGGAACTTACTGTGGGTAAGACAATGTTCTAAGAACTTTAAAACACCATTTATTTTAATCAAAACAACAACCCTATGAGGCAGTTATTATTATTATCTCTATTTTACACATGACAAAAATTAAACATAACTTTCCAGAGATTCTAAGTGGCAAAACTGAGATCTAAACCTGGGAAGTGCATCTCTCTGTCTGAGGCACCTAACTGCTATGCTAAGCTGATCTTGCCAGATTCTATAAGAAGGGCTTAACTTCCCTTGCTACAAAGGAGTTGTACCATAACCTTACCACATTGACCTCAAACAGCTGGCTAATCCCTTTCTTGCTTTGCAACTTTTTCTAAACCTGATTTTAAAAGTCTCTTGTGTTGACTTCTGCAGTTTTTGTAATACCAGCATATCCTGGCCCCCAACCTGCCCTAACAGCATTCTCACAAGGTTCCACCACTCTTTTATATTTGTTTATCCTAGAGAGAAAACATGTCCTGTGATTCTCCCAAAGGAGAAGTGAATCTCAAGTCTCTCCCTTACCTTCCTGGCCCTGTGTGTGTCTCTCTTTCCTGACAGTACAGTGAAAATACCACAGGACCACAGGATTTAGACAGATCTGGATTAAAATCCTTCTTCCTTCTCTTTCAGGCTGGGAGACCTTGCACAAGTCCCTTTGCCTGTGAAGTCAGGATAATCATAGCAGCTATTTGCAAGGTTGTTGAAAGGATGAAAGTGATGATATTATGAGAACATATATCATCTCAGGGGAGAAAGGAAAATGAAGAAGAATTAGGGATTGGAGTGTGGCTCAGTGGTGGAGTGCTTGCCTAGCATACATGATGCCCTGAGTTTGATGTGCAGTGCCACCCAAAAGGAAAAAAGAGGATAGGAATGAGAAGTCTAGTGTGGCTGAACCACCACATAGGAAGAGCTATAGTGAGCTTAGGCCAGAGCAAGTGGGAGAGTTTTGAATTCTAGATACAGAAGACAAATTCTACTTGAGAAACAAGGGGAGCCAGTCATGGTGAAGCATGTAATCCCAGAGAGACTGAGGCAGCAGGATCATAAATTCGAGCCAAGCCTGGACAACTTAGCGAGACCTTGTCTCACAATGAAAATTAAAGAATGGGCAGGGGATGGAGTTCAGGGGTAGAGTGCTTTTGGTTTCCTAGTACTGAAAATGTTGGGGGCACGGGAGACTTTCAAGGTCGTTACACAAAGGGATGACAATAATGATCACTATTAACATTTACTAAGTACTTATTCCAGCGCAGGCTTTTTTTTTTTTTTTTTTTTTTTGGTGTGTGTGTGTGTATTGGGGAGGGAACCCAGGTCCTCGCCATGTGCTAAGCAAGCACTCTGCTCTATTACCGAGTTCAGGCATGGTTCTTTACTAAATCCACACAAAAGTCCTATGAGGAGGTACGACTATATTTTTTAAATTCTGCAGATGAGGAAACAAAGACTCAGAAAGATGAATTCACTTGTCCAAGATTTCACAGCTTATAAATGGCCAGTCTGGAGCTAAATCTATACAGCTAGATCCTGGAACCCACTCTCTTAAACACAAGGCTGTGTAATATTGAGGCAACTATCAAGTAGGGTTGCACACAGTAGAGTAGAGGGGAGTGCATAAGGCAAAGAACATTTAGGAGGCCATTACAGTTCTCCAGGTGATGAGACTTAAAGGCAGTGATCATAGTGGCTCAATGAAATGGTGACAGCAGTACAACCTTTGAGCAACCAACCTTCCAAACTTGGGTACCTGTACTACTATGTCAGGTTAAGGGTGTTAAATCTAGTCCAAAAATTTGAGGGTTCTATCCCCAAGTTCTTGGACAGAAAAAAGAATAGTTATCAACATTTACAAGTGGGACAGTTTACATTAACATCTGGGTTTCTGTCTTCTCTTGATGAACCAGAGGTGGGCAGCACTGGGTTGACATTCCCCCAGGACACAGTGGGTGAGGGCCAGTGGAAGCTTCCCCCTTAAACACAGGGACATGCACCAAGGACCCCTGGGGCCTGCTTCTCTTCTTCACTGGACTGGCCAACAGGAGCCCTAGAGCTCTAGAATGCTGTATTTTCTCAAGCTGCAAATCTGGATGCTGGGAGAAAAGGGGATGGGGGAGGAGTGAGTTCGGAAGAGACAGAAGTGCTGTCTCCATAAAGAAAGAATGCTCAGGGCCAAGAGAAAGAGGAGTGAAAGCAGCAAAGGGAGGGGGCAGGGAGACAGCCTTGAG
>PVHX01031083.1:0-15199 GCA_004024805.1 Geosciurus inauris | reverse complement strand
CAATTTGATTTCAACTCATTTACATCTTGGCTCTATCTGCCAAAAGTATTCCTGAAATATGGCAGGTAGCTCCCTCTCCCTTCCTCCATTCTTCACATCTTAGCAAATCTCATCACTGGCTCAGAGGGACCTTCTTCATCCTTTTCTAAAATGGTGATCTGGCAACTCCATCTCTCCCCTAACCATGACTACCTATTCCTCAGTATCTCTGCCTGACTTTATATACTACATTCGTATCCTTTCCTACATTTACATTCATATCTGTGAATGTGGGGGTTTATTCTCTTTCTCCTCATCCACGCTGCATACTCTAGGATGGTGGGGACTGAGCTTTAACAATATACCTCCAGTTAGATAAAACCTTGCCTGAAAATGAGCACATGATCAACCACCATTAGTTGAGTTAACAGACCAGGCCTTCGTCATAGATTTGATGTGAGGAATTTGTGACTTGATGTGGAGAGAGCATTCAGGCCCAAATAGGGCAGCTGCTGAGCTATCAAGAAGAATTACTGTTGCTGTCCATGAGTCTAGAGCCTATGATCTCCTTTGAGATCATTATAAGTAATATCTGATGCTCATGCCTGCCAGTGCATAGGGGAGAGTGATTTCCAAAGTCTTTGCTATTGCTCACCTTCATGACTGTGTGTTTTCACCAGTTGGTTCGTCCATTTAGTACTTCTGGTTCTGCAGACCTGAGAGCCAAGGTTAGGCCTTGCCAGCAATGATGCCTGAAATGTCCTGGTAACCATCTCTGCTACATGGATAATAATGGGAAGAGCTGTGCGTGTGGTCTGCTTCAATAACTATTACAAATGCCTTTATGTTCACTGATCGGGGGCAAGATTTGCCAATTGCTCATGAAAAACCTTAAATAAAATACATATATTTTGTGTAGAGTATTTTGAGTTTGGTAGAAAACCATGTGACTCTGTTTAAATAAAACAGAATTTGATTGTCATTTCTCCACTGGGTAAAATCTTCATCTTAAGCAGAAATTTTACAAATGATGTCTCTGTTGTCAGTCTCTCTATATTCAACTGCAGGATTTTGCATTCACTGTGTAGTGTACACTGCTTTCTGTCCCACTTTTATGTAAATGCAGGTAATAATAGCACTTTACTCAAAAGTTTTCTGTACTACACATGATATTATGTGGCTAGCAATTAAAACAGTATCTAGCACATGGTAAGTGCTAAGGAAGTGCTTTATTAAAGCATTGTTATACAACTAATAACAATAAAAATACCATATTAAAATGATTACTCTACTATAAAATAAAACCCCCAAGCTCCCTATGGCATGCAACTTTTACCAAGACACCCACTGCTACAAAAATTACAAAGTATATGTAATTATCTCTTAAAATTCTACTGATAACTGCTGTTAATATTTAATACATAGCCCTCTAAAGTGTTTTCTATACATATAGATATACATATTTTTAAATATTTTATAGTGATACTTTCAAAACTTATGAAATCATTTAAAAATTATACATAAAAATATTTATTTATTTATTCATTTCCTCTTTAAATACCAGGCCTGTACAATACCAGGCCGTTGTCTACAATGTAAGCCTAATAATGCTCCAACTTATATCAATACCTTTTTCTTCAATTTTAAATAATAAAAAAGGGGAAAACAGAACTCTACATGTCCCCACTAAATGTCATAAAATTATTTTTTTTTAAATTTTAATTGTGATACCAAAAGTCTCACTGCTGCTGAGCTACACATGGAGCAATAGGATGAATCATATTTCAAAGGACAGAGTCCATACTTGTCTATTTCTGGAAAAATCAACCTGTCATCATGGAGACAGTTGATAAACCTGATACAGGAAGGCAAATCTCCAACCAAAATGTTTAACAGCCATACAAGCTCTATTGAGCTGTCAGGTAAGTAAAATCTATGGAGAGACTTCCATGGACCTGTTCCCCAGATCCACCTTTAATGTACCTAACAATGTGCCCTGGAGAATCCATCCAGTATTTACTAATGATACTCATATGATGGATAGTTTTATAGATGCTCATATTACCTCCATCCACATGACTCGTTTATACTTGCTACAGTAGGAACCTGACTACTGAATATTGAAAATTTACTTAAAGGTAAATTTTGAGGAAAGGACAACATAAGAAGGAACCAAACCAGCCAATCACACTTGTCCTTAGAATTTAATATTATATATCTGGATAGTCATTAAAGTGGAATAATTATTGAAATTCCACTTATTGAATGATTATTGGAACTTTCTCTTAATGAGCCAGTTATTTCCACAAAATATCTACCAATATTTTACTGCCTTAATCATTCTATTGCAATAGAACTTGGCATCTTTCCTAAATGAATAAAATGTACAAATGCTTTGCCAGTGCAATATAACATCTCTAGTAATGATAAATAAATTTTGGGTTGATCTTCAAAAATTGATAAAAGGCAGCCATATTAAGATGCCACTTCCTACAGAAAGTCTGAAACCATAGAGGCGTAATATGGAAGAACTGCTACAGAATGTATCTTGTTTTTACTTCTTAAAAGGAACTTGCAAACAATCATGCTTAATTTGACTTCTTAATTTAGTTAAAGATCTAAGAAGTTAGAAATATAATTAAGTTATCTTGAACTATTTTAGAATACAAAAATAAGATTGGATATATGATCATTCTAATTCTTTAAAAATCCATATGACTTAGATTACTTTTTATTGTTTGGGTATTAGTTTACAGCCATGTAATGAAAACCAAATTAAAGCCTGGCAAACTGATTGATGTTATACTAGAAAAATCAATGATTCACATAGGAATTTATAACAGTCATTTCTTATTTGATGATACTTTGGGCCCTGTATATCTTAATATATTCTTTTAGACTTCTGTTTCCATATTCACTATATTTATGGACATAAACCATTTTCTCATGATGCTATAACCCCGGAAAGTTGCATTGGTAATATTCATTCTAACTTTCAGAGAGGATGATATTCAAAAATGTCTCTGGCATTTAATTCCAGCCTCATATTTTCTCCATCTTACAAATGGCCTCATACCTAACTTTATGGGAAGAAACCATAAGGAGGGTTCCTGCTACAGCCTGCGAGCCTATATTCAAACCTCTTATGTTTTAATTATTGGGGATATAAGAATAAGAAAAATGGATAATAGATATCCAGTAAATTGTAAAAAAACATAATCTAACTAAGCCCATTTTCTTAATAATATGGCTCAAAATATTTCTGAAATCCTATGCAATTAGGTAAGTATTCATAAGAGCTTAAGATTAAATTAGATATTGTAAAAACTATTATATTACAGATATCAATAATGAACTTTCCGTTCTCAAACTCAAACAAAGGCTTAAATGCCATGTTAAATATAAGTATGTCTGTATTACTGCAGCCAAATAGCATATTTCCCAATGAAATTTAGAAAAATTGAAGGATCATCTAATAGAAACTTGGCATAACAATAATAATGGCTTAGACCTTGTGGGGATACATCAGAGGATCCAGGATACTTAAAAAAGCAGGATCAATCTCATGGTCGCTGCATCTCTGTTTGGTCAAATATTTTATAAATTGATTGGCTCCTATCTTGGAAACATTATACATTGCATGTTATTAAAAATATGTTTGCTACTAATTCTTTTTATATCTTAATAACAGATTTTGATGCCCTCACATCAAGGATCCAGTGACTCAAAGTAATTGCCCCTCACCTACATTTATAAATTAAAAATGGGAGAGATGTAGAGTGCTGCCCATGGGCTGTGTGTGGACCACCATGCATCGTAGCCATTTGAATAGGAGAATCTAGTGCCTAGGAATGCCAGTCAATATGTCATCTGGTTGACTGCCCAGACATCCAGAACATTCAAGGTCTGCCAAAAGTACCACACAGAACCTCCGAGATGGGTGTGACCTGCCAAGATACCAATCAACATGCTGACTTCAAGACATCATGAAACAAGACTTCGCCCTTGAACCCTTTTCCTTACCTTTGATGGAACCCCTTTCAAATAAACCATTTTGTCTTGTCTTGCCCAGCTCCTGTGTGGGTTAGTATCTATCAGGGGCTCCATCCTTTTGAAACTATTGTTCTGTCTTTGTCTTTTATTCTTCACTAATTATTCTAGACTTTGATTTCTCAGGTGGCTTACATCCTTCCTCGGTAGGAAGAAGATCCCCAAAGGAGAAGCTGGATGTCTCCCTTTACCTTTGCTTTTGTCATGCTTATCAACTAGAGCTTTAAATATAGGGAAATTGGTGAGCGGGAGACCCAGAGTCATTTGTAGGAGAACAGGTAACTAAACTGTGTCCCAAGTCTCAATTCAACTCTGAACTAATTTATACACAGCAGCTCAGATAAAACCATAGGTTAAATGCTGAGTAGAAATGACAGTCTATGTATATATCATACCATTCACCACTCATGTAAGTTTTAAATGTTACATACATACCACTTGTTATTTAGAGAGAGAGCAGGGAATGAAAATAACACTAAGTTGGCAATTATACTCCTCCACATTATCATCATAGTAAAATGTGGAGATACATGTAACAGAAAAGGAACTGTTGCTACATTGTATTTCTTTTTAAAAAATTAGACACAATTGTGGGTGATATTCATATTATGTTTGTAGGTTTCTATGTGTTTAAAATATTACAAAGATTTTTAAAAGATAGAATGTAATGATGTAAATAGAGAAATCCCAGTAATTTTGAACAGGCAAGTGATCAGAGAATAAAAATGTATAAAGGCTCCAGAATGAAGAAGCAAGTTTTTTTTTAATGTTTTGTGAGAGATTTATAGGTACACATAGTAGTTGGGTTCATCTGGAAAAACTCATCCATGCATGGAAATTGATTTTAGTTCATGATCCCCCTTTCCCCATCGTGCCCCCTCTGCTCTCCCATTGTCCTTCCTGTACTGGATAAGACTTCCTTTTGTTCATCTATTACTTTATATTTAATTAATTCTTTATGTTATCCTATCCTTTCCTCCCATTTTCCTTTAGAAATGGGTTTTATGCTAACAACCCCCCAGGCCTGTGCACATTCCAGGACAGGAAAACAATATCAGTATCCATATGAGATCCAGAATTTGTTGGACATTATTCCCATGAGAACAGCTCTTTGGGAAAACCTGCCATCTTCTCTTGAAATACTTTATGAAAGGCTTCAGCTTGGGCCACTGTGAAGTGATTCTTCCAGTCCCCAGAGATGCCTGGAAAACATGAAGTAGATACAGATCAGATCTAGTGACAACTAAGACCCAGATCTCCTCCTTGCTCTGTCAAAACAGCAGAGTGACCATGCGGAATCGGTGAGCCCTTCTCCTGCCTGGCCACCATACCCATTTACACTTCTATGTGTCTGGAAAGTGTGTCCTGACTTTCCTTCTCTCCCAAACCATCCTGTACAGAATCCCTAAGCAGCAGTTCTGGCTCTAAAATAAAAATATCTCGAATATAAATAAGTCTGACCACTTCTTGTTTTAGCACTTTGGCCCAAGCTAACAGAATTTCTGACCTGGGTTATCAGAGCAGATCACAACTAGTCTCTGTGCTTTAGGCCATTGTCTGTGAGAAGTTCTTCTGCACATAGCACCCAGGGGATCTATTACCAGACCTAGTGGCTCCAGTCACTTCTGGTTCAGAGTCTCCCAGGACTTCTAGTTTCTTTCAGTCAAATTCCCTGGTGCTTCTGTGGCTCTAGGTATAAGGTTTTTGTTCTTTGAGACTCCACCCCTGTGACTACCCATTTGCTCTCTCTCTTTCATTACACAGGCTCTCCTTTTTTTTTTTTAACACTCTCATTTCTTTTATGAAATGAGAAACTAGCTCAGATAAAAACTAGCTCAGATAAGCAAGTTTTGTATTATATATCATTTATCAGTTAGAAATCATGTAAAAAAAAGAGAAATCCTAGGGATATTAGATATGTATGATAGTCTTATTTCACATAAATTCAAATCAATTTCACAACATTTCTTTTATTTAACTGAAATTATCAGATTTTATTTAGCATACCAATAAGATATATGAAATGCTTCATGTTTCTGCATGTCATCCTTGTGCAGGGGCCATGCTAATCTTCTCAGTATCATTCCTATTTTAGTATGTGCACTGCTGAAGCAAGCATCCATTGTCTGTTTTTTTTCAAATTCTACTTAGATGGTCTTTACATCTTTTTTTCCTTCTAGTTAATTATACATGACAGTAGAATACATTTTGACACATTGTAACCAAATGAAGCATAACTTCTCATATCTCTGGCTGTGCGTGGTCCTGAGTCACATCAGGAGTATAATCATACTTGTACATAGGGTAATAATGTCTGTCCTTCCCATCCCCTCCACCCCACCCCACCTTTAATCTCCTCTGCGCAATCCAAAGTTTCTTCATTCTTCCCTAACCACCCTCCACTATGGATCAGCATCTGCTTATCAGAGAAAACATTTGGACTTTGGTTTTGTGGGATTAGCTTATTTCACTTAGCATGATGTTCTCTAGTTCAATCCATTTTCATGCATAAGTTAATTCTTCTTAGAACCTGAATGATATTCCATTGCGTGTATGTACCACATTTTCTTTATCCATTCATCTGTTGAAGGGCATCTAGGTTGGTTCCATAGTTAAGCTATTGCAAAATGAGCTGCTTTAAACACTGACAATATGGGGTCTTCTTATTCAGCTTCAAACATGCCAAACTCCCCCATTCATTAGACTACTTACATTTTATGCTCCTTACCCTGGAGTGCTGTTCTAACAGACATATTCATGTTTTGTCCATTTGCCATATTCAAATGTTTACTCTGATGGAGTATACTCAGTAAAGCTTTCAGTTCAGAATGGTACATCTCCATCCTGGTTGACTTCATAATAATGATCAAACATGATATGTATTTCCTTTTTGAATGTGCATATGGCATGCATTTCTAACATATTAGGAAGTCAAAACTTTTTAATAAATTGCCTAGGATTTGCTGCTTCAAACAAAGACATAGTATATACTCAATAAATAATTGTTAAAAAGACTAATAAAGAATGACTAATAAATTAGCATAATACTCTGTTTTATATAAAAGGATTTCTTAAAAGGCCCTAGAGAGGTTACCAGAGAGACAGTGGTGGAGTGTAATGGATGCTAAATATATGGACCTAAGTCATACCATTTACTTATGTGTTTATAGTATTATTTTATGTATCATATAAATTAATTTGCACATAGTAGGGCAATGCAATTACTTAATAAACTATATAACAATATCTAAATTAATATATGCATGTAAACAATATACTCAATAAATATAAAGTAACAGAATGTCTCATATGTACTTACTATCTTATAACCACTCATTTTTACTCCCATTTATTGACATCTTCATTATCAGAACAATCTTTTATTGATTTCTTCTGACAAGCATGTGCTCTCCTACTGAGCCCCATCCCCAGCCTAGTGCTCTGTTTTATGGCTCTGTGCTCCAGGCACACTGTGTGGCAGGAATCCTGACCCCTTGAATATCTTTTCAAGCATTTAGCATATTGAGTTCATGGTTTGCCATTCCAGATACATTTGAACTGAAAAGAATTTTGGAAAAAGCAGGTTCTGCCATTACTTTGCAGCAGTCATTTTCAATAGACCTACATCCAAGGGTGTAAATATGATTCATCTTTCCTCACAGGAAGGAGGCCTTGCAATGTCTCCTAACAAATGACCCACTCCGAACTTTCTTCAATGAGGTCTTTCTTTGTAGATTTCTTTCTTTAGGGCAGTTCTCTATGATAAGTCACCGATGGAGAAGCCCAGATATGACCATCTCCAAATCCCACCTCCTCTCCAAGACATGATGAACTTTCCCAGGTACCTGACATCTATACCAGTACCATGAAAACATTTTTTCCAAAAGGGCGCACAACAAGCTTTCCGGGCCATGAATGATTCAAGTTGATGCGTTCCAACATCTTCACTTTTAGTGTTGGGCGGTAAACAGAATACCCTCCAAGTGTTCTCATACATTCTGAAACCAGAGCACTTACCCTTTCTTGTCATTGAGAAATGTTTACTAATTAAAGTTTCAGGCAGTATTTCAAAATTGGACATCTTGTTTTGTTTCATGACTTGGAAGGAGCTGTTCTTGAGGACTGAATCCATTTCTTCTGGGTTTAACTTCTTTCCCAGGAATTGACAGATCTTCTCTATAGTGCTTCTTGGGTCCTAAAATGTGAACAATCAAGAGTGACGCTATCGCCCAGCTTCTATTTTAAAAATATTTTTTAGTTATAGATGGATGCAATATCTTTATTTTGTTTATTTATTTGTATGTGGTGCTGAGGATTGAACCCAGTGCCTCACATGTGTGAGGCAAGCACTCTATCACTGAGCCATAACCCCAGCCCACAGCTTCTTTTGTTTATTTGTTTTTTTTCCTTAATGTTATTTATATTTCTCATACGTTCCAGCAGTTTATTTCACAGGTTTTTTTGGAAACAAAAATTTATTTTATTGATCAAAATTTTTAAATGTTTATGTATTCTACTTACTGCTACAAATACCTTCCTTTTCCTAGATGTACTTCCTATTTCTGCCTTCCCATTTTGAATAGTTAGTTTATTGAGTTTTCAACTTTTTCTCCTAATGATGCATTTTTAAGACTCTAAGGCTGGGGGCATAGCTTGGCAGTTAGCACAAGGCCCAGGGTTCTATCCCCAGTACCAAAACAAAACAAATCAACAAAAATGAAAAAGAAACCGACCAATACCCTCCCCCTAACTCAACTAAGCTGGGTGCAGTGATGCAAGCCTGGAGTTCCAGCTACTCACAAAGTTGAGGCAAGAAACACCACTTGAGCCCAGGACTTTGGGACCAGCCTGGGCAACGCAAAGAAAATTTGTCTCTTGGGCAAAAAAAAGTGTAAATTTTCCTCAAAGTACTGCTTTAACTGCATCAGGTTAATTTTCATATGTTCTCTCATTTTTCATCTACTTAAAAATTATCTCTCATTCTCATTTCTATTTTACATTTAACCCAAAGTTATTTAGATGAATATTGGATAAAATATATATTTATAAATATGTGTGCATATAATCATAACAAGCTTGTTAATTAAATTATTCTCATACTTTAAAAAAAAGAGTGATGCTATGAAAGGGAAATACAGTAGAGGTGGGCAGATTGGAACAGAAGTGTTAGGAGGGATATGGGGGAGAAGGAGGAGAGGAATGACATATCAAAATGAGAAAAGACTGAAATGGATGCCAGAAGGAGGGAGAAATGGAAAGAGGCCAAGACGTATGTGCATGATGTATGTGCATGATGTGAAGATCAACATGGGGTTCCCAGTATGTTTGAGTTTAGGACACCCGAAACACAGGTGTCAGGATTTCTAAAGAGACTCTCAAGATTGCAAGATAAGGCAGGGAGACCAATCCCCAAAGACTAATCCTTACACCAAATGATACTGTGACCCATAAATGACACTTGAATAACACACAGGGCTCTATAATATCTCCCAACACTTGACCCCATGATTATTGATACATATTCCTGGGAGATCACACCAAGGAAATAGATCTTTATAAAAAGAAAGGATTTGTTTAGAATCCTAGACCTTCCTTTTAGGATGATAGTGATTTAATGTTAGTTTCTTCCCATGAGCCCCAGGTACTATATAACAAAACACACAACTCGGGCAATAATTTAAAAACCGTGTTGTAGCCGGGTGCGGTGGCTCAAGCCTATAATCCCAGCATTTAGGGAGGCTGAGACAGGAGAATCGTGAGTTCAAAGCCAGCCTCAGCAAGGGTGAGGCGCTAAGCAACTCAGTGAGACCCTGTCTCTACATAAAACACAAAATAGGGCTGGGGATGTGGCTCAGTGGTCGAGTGCCCCTGAGTTCAATCCCCGGTACCAAAAACAAACAAACAAAAAAAACGTGTTGTGTGATTTGAGAGGAGAATTACAGGGAAGTGTGGGAGCTTGCTGCTGAGGTAGCTGAAAGGGGCATCAAGCCTCCTTGGTGAGGACTGACTTCATGCTGAGAACACAGGAAGCAGCTGCAGGAAAGTGACCAGAGAGAGTCCTTTCTCCAGGGGAAGCAGATGTCTGTGCTATGGCATCTTCTCTGTTCCCAAGACACACTCACCAGCCAACTGTTTTCTAAAGGTCTGTTCACTCTTTTAGTATTTTTCACATTGTTTAACAATTCTGAAAAAAAAAATTCTTAAAATTTTAAAGCTGCCTGGACCTATTAAACTGACACAGAGAACTGTGCATCTTTGTGCAGTTCTGTGTGGGATTTTTCTGCACCAACAGAAAAATAAAGTAAGAATAAGCAGCTATTGAATATGTGACAATCCAGTGTAAGTGGCACATGTACAAACCCAGACAGATATCATTTATTTAATTGGGAACATTCAAAATCCTCTCTATTTGCTGTTTTGAAATGCATAATTAATCATTGTTACCCATAGTCCCCACACTGTGCTACAGATCACTGGAAGTCATTCCCGTTACCCAGCTGTTCCCTGGACCCACCTCACCATTGCTGAGCTTCATCTGCAGGCCATTTCTGTTACTCCAGCCCCTGACCTCTCAGAATAATTGCACAAAGTGACACCTCACATTCATGTCACTTTGTCAATTGAGGGGAGAAGCCAGAGAGGTGGACACAACACTGGGAGCTATGCTTTCTGCCCAGTCCCTTTTGATGACCAGGTTCCTGTCCGCATCATGGGTCCTGCATGCAGAAACCTTGACAGCCACAGGTGCTAGCAGAAGCCATGGCCCTCTGCCTCAGTGTGTGGAAGGGCCCTTAGATGGTGCCAGATGATATAAACTGGAAGACATGAAGAAAGAGCTTGGAGCTTGGAGAGGGTTATGCAGAAGCGGGGCAATGGAGACCAAGGGCTCATTCACACCTAATGACCTTTGAGAGGCTGCACTTTGACAGGGAAGGTGGAGTGGAGACACTGAGGACCAGGGACATTAGAGGGAGGAAGGATCATGTGAAGTTGGCAGGTGCTGACTATGAGAGGGAGCTCACCTTCTGCAGCTCTTCATAACTCACCAGCAGGACATTCTCCCTGTCCCTCATGGACATCCAGCCACGAATGTGCTCAAACCATGATCCATAGGGCACTGCAAGGCAGGCACAGGTGTGCAGGTTACACACTACCAAAACAGGGGCTGGACCATCCCTGTCTTTCTCACACACTGACAGCTGAATTCACTTATAATGGACAAATGCTGCTCAAACTATTTAGTGAAATAGAGAGAGGGACCATTCCTCAATTCATTCTATGAAACCAGTATCATACTGATACCCCAGCCAGGCAAAGACATGTCAAGTAAGGAAAAAAAAAAAAAAAAAAACACAGACCAATATTCCTGATGAACACAGATACAAAAGACTTTATTAAAATATTAGCAAATCCTATTCAACATTAAGATTATACACAGTACATGTTGTGTTAACATTTTAAGATTATACACACAACATACTGATTTCATTCCAGGGATGTAAGGTTGGTTCACCACATGCAAACCCATAAATGTATTTCACCACATCAATAGGATTTGCCTTGTCAGAGGAACTTGGCTGAGCATCGTAAAAGTTGTATGTGACAAACCCAAGCCAACATCATGCTAAATGGAAAAAAAACCTGGAAGCATTTCTCCTAAAACTGATTAGAAGGCAAGGATGCCCACTCTCACCACTTGCATTCAGTAGAGTTCTTGAAAGTGTAGCCAGAGAAGTCAGGCAAGAGAAGGGAGTCAAAAAACACAAGTAGGAAAGGAAGAAGCCACATTATCTGTGTTTGCACTTAATAGAATACCATGTTTGGAAGATCCCAAAGCTCTCCCAAAACACTTGTAGAACTAATAAACAAATTTAGCAAAGTAGTAGGATACAAAATTAACATACAAAATCAAGAACTTTTCTTAATAACTATAATAAATTTACTGAGGATGAAATCAGGGACATAATTCCATCCACAATGGTCTGAAAAAATACATATGTAACTAGGTGTGGTGGCTTAGTCTTGTAATTCTAGCAGCTCAGGAGGCTAAGGCAGGAGGATTGTGAGTTCAAAGCCAGCCTCAGCAATTTAGTGAGGCCCTAAGCAACTCAGTGAGACTCTGTCTCTAAGTAAAATATAAAAAAGGGAGGGGGATATGGCTCAGTAGTTAATTGCCCCTGAGTTCAATCCCTGGTACCAAAACAAACAAACAACAAAAAACCTTAGGCATAATCTCCCCAAAGGGAAGAAATACCTCTTAAAGTGAAAATTATAGTAAGAAAAAAATTGAAAAAGACACAAGAAATACCTCATTACCAAAAGAAATCTACCAATTCAATGCAATCCCCATGAAATACCAATGGCATTCTTCATAGAAATAGAAGAAACAGTCCAAAAATTTAAATGACAAACAAAAATCCAAAACCATTCTGAGCAATAAGAACAATAACGACATGGGGAGGCAGGGGGCAGGAAAGGGGAATGGGTATAGTAAAGATGGTTGATAAAAAATATATATAAATATATATATATATACTGTTCATTGAAAGTGCATATAAAGATGTTTAATATGAAGAATGTAAAAAAAAAAAAAAAAGAACAATAACGAGCCAGGCGCCATGGCTCACATCTATAATCCGATCAGCTTGCGAGGCTGAGACAGGAGGATCCAAGTTCAAAGACAACCTCAGCAAAAGTGAGGCACTAAGCAACCCAGTGAGAACCTGTCTCTAAATAAAATACAAAATATGGCTGGGGATGTGGCTCAGTGGATGAGTGCCTCTGGGTTCAATGCCTGGTACCAACATAAATAAATAAATAAAAGGACAATGATGAAGTGCTGGGAATGTGTTCCAGTGTTAGAGCACTCAACTGGCATGTGCAAGGCCCTGGGTCGAATCCCCAGGGCGTGCACACATGCACATGCACACACACACACACGCATGCGCGCGCGCACATACACACACACACACTCTCAAAATAATGCTGATGTTATCACATTTTAAAGTGTTCCGAGTATCAAATCATACTAAAGAAGTATAGTAACAAAAAAAATTGTACTAATGTCAAAACAGACACACAGATCACTTGAGTAGACTAGAAGACACAGACAAACCCACATAGATAGAGTCATCTGATCCTTAAAAAAAGAAACAAAAAGCAAATATTGGAGAAAACTCAACCTGTTTAATAAATGGCGCTTGGAAAACTGAATATCTACATGTAGAAGAAGGAAGATAAATCCTCCACAAAAGTCAAATCAAAGTGGATTTAAAAACATAGGAATTAAACTATAAACACTGTAACTACTAGTAGAAAACATAGCGCTTGAATTCCAACATATAGGTGCAGGCATGACTTCTCATAAGGCTCCAAGTGTTCAGGAAAGAAAAGCAAGAATTGATAAATGGAATGGCATCAAGTTAAAAACCTTCCACACAGCAAAGGAAATGAGACAGAAGAGAGAGCTTACAGGATGGGAGAAAATCTTTGCCAGCTACTTACTCTTCTGACAGAGGAGTATATCCAGAACATATGAAGACTCAAAAATCGTAACACCAAAACCCAAATAACCTAATTAATACATGGGTAAATGAACAATCATTTCCCACCAAGACTGCATCTCATTCCAGTTAGAATTGCAATCAAAAACATAAATAATAATAAATGCCGGCAGGGATATGACTGAAAAGGAACACTTAAACACAGTTGGGACTGGAAATTAGTACAACCACCATGGAAATCAGTGTGGAATTTCCTCAAAAGACTAGGAATGGAACCACCATATGACCCGGTCATGGAGCTCCTTGGTATTTATTCAAAAGAATTAAAGTCAGCATACTATAGCAGTACACGCACTCTCATGTTGATAGCAGTTCAATTCACAGCAACTAAGTTATGGAACCAGCCTAAGTGTCTACTAATTGATGAATGCATACAGAAAAGTTGATACATACACACGATGGAGTTTACTCAGTCATAAAGAATTAAATTATGGTATTTGTAGGAAAATGGATGGAACTGGAGAACAGCATGCTCATTGAAACAAACCAGACTCATAACAAGGGTCGTCTGTTTTCTCTCATATGTGAAAAATATACAGAAAAAGAAACAAAAGGGACACGACAAAACTAGGAGCAGACCAGCAGAGTAGAGGAAGCAGATCTGCATGTCATAGAACTCTCACCGTTGCCTTGGATGAACCATTGAAAATATTGTTCCAGTGACTCTGGCTTCTTAGAAAATTTTGACGCAGTCCAAAAATGGTAACCTGACACAAGGACATCTCTGGGATTTCGCATGACATATATCACCTTAAATGAAGGAAAAATCACCCTCAATCAGTGATTTCCTACCTTGATCTTGATCCACGCTATTCTTACTTAATCTCTATTAAACATCAATGGGTTCCTTAATTGAATTAATTATAGCATTAATTAATCAAATATACATTTTAAGATCCTATTACATATTCACTCTGCTAGGAATAGAAAAGGAACACCTTGTCTCTTCTTTCTGGGATATTAGTCTACTCAACATGAAAAGCTACTAGAAAGTCTTAAATGGTAGGTGGTGAGGTATGTATGTGCTCTAACAGAGAATGGAGTAATAAATTATAGTATATTCAGATTCATAACAATATACTGTCATTCACACACTGAAGGCCATCGAGGAATCTCACAGATATGACATCCAAATAGCAATAATGTTTTTATACAAAGTTGAAGAATAAGCAAAAGTAATGTGTAGCTGAGGTCCAGGGAGTGTTTCCCTCAGGTAATGGTCACCGACTGGTAGAAGGGGCCTGGGGAGACTTTCTGGATGGTAGAAACGTCTAAGTCTGGTCTGGATGATAGTTGCCCAACTGTGTACGTATGTACATGCTAAGAGGCAAATGTTTAAAATGAGTGAATACACATGCACACACACATACACATGCAAACACACACACACATCAACATCAGAATTTGACTTTAACCCAGATGTCCTTCAATAGATGAATGGATAAAGAAACTGTGGTACATATACACAATGGAATATTATTCAGCAATAAAAGAGAATAAAATTATGGCATTTGCAGGCAAATGGATGGAACTGGAAAGCATTATGCTAAGTGAAGTAAGCCAATCCCAAAAAACCAAATGCCGAATGGTCTCTCTGATTAGTGGAT
>PVHX01031082.1:0-15187 GCA_004024805.1 Geosciurus inauris | reverse complement strand
GGTACCGGGGATTGAACTCAGGGGCACTCTACCACTGAGCCACATCCCCAGCCCTATTTTGTATTTTATGTAGAGACAGGGTCTCACTGAGTTGCTTAGCGCCTCGCCATTGCTGAGGCTGGCTTTGAACTCGCGATTCTCCTGTCTCAGCCTCCCTGAGTGCTGGGATTACAGGCTTGAGCCACCGCGCCCGGCTCATCCTGTTCATCTTATCTTTCTCTGGGGACACTAATGATAATTTTTAAAAATTATTGAATTTCAATTTACATATACATTAAAATTCATCCTTTTTAGTGTATAATTTTTAACTTTTGATAAATAGTCATATAATCACTGTTTTACAGAAGGTACCATCACTACTCCCACTCCCAAATTCCCTTTTGCTGCTGCTTTTTTTTTTTTTTTTTAATTGCAGTGCCTAGAGCCTCACACATCCTAGGCAAGTGCTGAGCAATGTCCCCAGCCTCTTTTTTATTTTTCATTTTGAGACTAGAGTCTCACTAAGTTGCTGAGGCTCGTTTCAAACTTGTGATCCTTCTGCCTCAGCTTCCTAGGTAGCTTGAATTACATGCATGTCCCACCCTTCCCAGCCCTTGTGCTCCTCTGGTCAACTCTACTTCTGACCTCTGGTCACCACTAATCTATTTTCTTTTTTTTTTTTTTTTAAATATTTTTTTAGTTGTAGATGGACACAATGTCTTTATTTTATTGCTTTGTATGTGGTGCTGAGGATCGAACCCAGGGCCTCACGCATGCGAGGCAAGCGTTCTACCGCTGAGCTACAGTCCCAGCCCCCACTAATCTATTTTCTGTTTCTTTAATTTTACCTTTTATTTGATGTTATAAATGAAATTATACGCCATGTGGGCTTTTGAGACCAATTTTTTTTTGTTACCTATTAATGCACTGGAAATTTGTCCAAGATATTGCTTATATCAATAGATAATCAGTTTTTGTTGCTGAGTAGTATAGTTCATTATATGGATGTACCACAGTTGGTTTATCCATTCACTAAGGACATCTGGGTGTTTCCAGGCTTTTGGAGATTATGAATAAAGCTGCTGTGTACACATGTACAGTTTTGTATGAACATAAATTTTCATTACTCATCAGTAAATAACGAGGAGTGGAATCACTGGGTTATGTACTAAGTGCATTTCAACTGTTTTATAAGAAATTGAGCTGGGCGCAGTGGCGCACGCCTGTAATCCCAGCATTTTGGGAGACTGAGACAGGAGAATCGCGAGTTCAAAGCCAGCCTCAGCAATAGCGAGGCGCTAAGCAACTCAGTGAGACTCTGTCTCTACATAAAACACAAAATAGGGCTGGGGGTGTGGCTCAAGTGCCTCTGAGTTCAATCCGTAGTACTAAAGAAAAAAAGAGAGAGAGGGGGGAAGGAGAGAGAGAGAGAGAGAGAGAGAGAAAGGAAGGAAGGAAGGAAGGAAGGAAAGAGAGAGAGAGAGGAGAGAGAGAGAGAGAGGAAGGAAGGAAGGAGGGAGGAAGGAAGGAAGGAAGGAAGGAAAGAAGGAAGGAAGGAAGGAATGAATTGGTCCTGGGTGTGGTGAGCATGCCTGTAACCCCAGTAACCCTGGAGGCTGAGGCAGGTGGATCATAAATTGGAAGCCAACCTCAACAAGTTTACTGAGATCCTCAGTAACTTGAAGGGACCCTGTCTCAAAATAAAAAGGGTTGACGGTGTAGCTCAGTAGTAAAGCACCCTTGGATACAACCCCATTTCCTAAAAATGTCGCCATGCTGTTTTCTGAAATGGTTTTACCGTATTATATTCCCAGCAGCAGTATATGAGCGTCCCATCCATGCTAATAGGTATGTAGTGTTGTGTTCATTTCCTCAGTAAATCATCATAATATATTTTACATGTAACAAATGTGTTTATGCCACTAATATATGAAAGCCCATTTCACTCAGCATTGTTTAAAAACCATCTCTGGCTAAGTGTGTTGGCACATGCCTGTAAATCCCAGCTACAGGGAGGAGGTGGTGAGGCAGCAGAATTGCAAGTTTGAGGCCATCTGGGTTACTTAGTGAGACCCTGTGTGAAAACTAAAAAAGAAAAAAAGGGGATGGGGCTTGTGATGTAGCTCAGAATCCTCCAGGGTTCAATCCCCAGTACAGCCCCAAACAAAAAACAAACCAGAAAACCCAACTCTGCATTGAATAGGTTAAAGGTTCTGTTAGAATTTGTATTTATGCGACTACTTCATTGATTTATTCATTTATTCAAAAAATACCTATTGAGAACATGCTGTGTTTTAGGTGCCATGTTGGATTCAACAGTGAATACATTAGATATGGCCCCTGCTCTAATGAGATTTTTCCATAAGCAAGACAGGTGGCCTGTGTATCAGCAAGAGAAATGTTTCAAAAGGGGACAAATAAATATAATCAAGTAAGCAGGGCACAGAGAGAAGACTTCCCTGAAGAAGTGATAGTTAAGCTCAAAGTTAGAGTAACCAGGTGAAAGGAGGAGAAAGAGAATTCTATACCACGTGCAGTAAATGGAAGCAGAAAGCATGAGTACTTTTAAGTAGGGCACCATGTGGTCACATTTCTGTTCTTTAAGAGATGTCTCTAAGCCACGTGTGGTAGTGCATACTTCCGAGCAAGTTGGAAGGCTGAGACAGCAATTTAGTGAGACCCAATCTCAAAAGAAAAAATAAAAAAGCCTAGCCGGGCATGGTGGCGCACACCTGTAATCCCAGCACTTTGGAAGGCTAGACAGGAGAATCTCAAGTTCAAAGCCAGCCTCAGCAATGGCGAGGCGCTAAGCAACTCAGCGAGACCCTGTCTCTACATAAAACACAAAATAGGGCTGGGGATGGGGCTCAGTGGTTGAGTGGTTGAGTACTCCTGAGTTCAATCCCCAGTTCCAAAAACAAAAACAAACAAACAAAAAACCCTAAAAAGTACTGTGAGGATATAGCTCGTGGTAAAAGTGCCCCTGGGTTCAGTCCCCACTACAGGAGTAGCAGGCGGTGGCACCCAAGTCTCTCTGTCTATGGGATAGATTAAATTGGAGTGGTTCAGATAAGAGGGGACTTAGGGAGCTGGGCTGTTGAAGTAGACACATTTTAGGTTGGCCTTGGTGGGAATGGAGGGAAATAATTCAGAAAATCATGCAGGCGTTAGAGTGGCTTCCTAGTGAAGTGTTGATTGGGCTGGGGTGTGGTGAGCGGGAGGAAAGGGGATCAAGGATGACTTCACTTCTAAATCTCCCTTATTTATGCTTTCCTTATTCTTTCTTCTCATCACTTTGAATTTCATCTTCAAGAAAGACTGAATTCTTGGGCTGGGGTTATGGCGCAGTGGTAGCGTGCTCGCCTAGTACGCGTGAGGCCCTGGGTTCAATCCTCAGCACCACATGAAAATAAAATAAAGATATTCTGTCCTCTTACAACTAAAAAATAAATATTTTAAAAAAAAAAAGAAAGACTGAATTCTTTGTAGTTCTCCTCACAAACTGTCGTTATTCTCTGCTATAGTGACTAGCTCCTTGTCACCCGTCCATCACCTTCTGGGTGCCTTCTCTCGTTTCCTTTGTCTCATCACGGGGCTAAGTTGCTTTCTATCCCACTGTGCCATTCCCCAGCACCATGTGTGCATTTATATGTTGTGGAGTTTCCAGTTATGTGGGGGGTTTCTAGGTATCTTTCTGGTACTGATTTCCAGTTTGATTTCATTATGTTCAAATAGCATACTTCATTGCCCTTAGTTTTTGTTTGACATTTTTAGTGCTTTGTGTTGCACCCTGAAATATTGTCAGTCCCGGCGAATGTTCCATATGAACTTGAAAAGGAAGTGTATTCTGTTGTTGGGTGGAATAGCCCATAAGTGTTAATTAGGTCAGGTTCTTTGGTAATGTTAAGATCTTCTGTGTCTTGTAGATTTTCCCTCTACTTATTTTATCGGTTACTGGAGAGAGTACTCTTAAGGTCTAAGGTATTGGGCAAGGATTTCTTTCTTTCTCCTTGGAGTTCTATCAGTGTGCAGGTATTTTGAAACTGTTATCAAGGTCATAAACCTTTAGAAAGGATTGTTTCATCCTCTTGATTACTTGACCCCTTTATTGTTTTATTTGTTAAGACATTAGACTGTGAAGTAGCTGTTGATTATCTGGCACCTCCTTCCTTGGAACCGTCTTTAGGGCTGGAGGGTCTCACCCAAGTTTCCTCTTTAGTGCCTGGCTCAGTCTCTATTATGCAGAAGGCAGCACAAGGTAGCTGTTGACTGGGTCAAAGAAAGCCTCTGGGTTCTTTTCACCCTCTAGTTCTGGGCTGTGCAGTATGGTAGCCACTAGCCACAAGTGACTATTTACATTAATTAAAATGAAATTAAGCCTCTAGTTTCTCAGTGGCATTATGTACAGTGCAAGTGCTGAGAGGCCACATGTGGCTAGTGGCTTCTGTATTGCACCACACACAGTGTATTTGCGTCATTTCATATCATTGCAGAACGTCCTCTTGGACCAATTGTGCTGTGGTAGTCACTGGGCCTCTGTTCGTCCAGTAAGAATTTACCTGGCATCTCTTTTCCTCTGGACATTTCTTTGCCCAAATCCTGTGCTGCCTGGGTAGCCTCAGCAGTTTGGCTGTGGTCCTCTGTCAAGGTTGTTGGCCTAGTTTTGTGTATATGATGGTATTGCATTTCTGTGGTAAGTGTTGGGGTCTTCTTTGAGATGCCTGTACATTACTTGTTGTAATTGGTGGTGGGGATGGGGTGGGGAAAAAGAGGCAGTTAATAATGTGACAAAGCCTGCCACAGTCCTGATAAAATTAAGGCAGATTTGGTAGTGTTAATGATCTTCTCTTAAGATCTTATATATAGAACAGGAAGGATTACAATTTAGACTTGGTTGAGGAATTTAATGAGATAACTCAAACCAGCGTGGTGGTAGATGTCTGTAATCCCAGTGGCTCCAGGAGGCTGAAGCAGGAGGATTGTAAGTTTGAGGCCAGCCTTGGCAATTAAGAGCCTCAGCAACTTAGTGAGACCCTATCTCAAAATAAAAAGGACTGGGGATGTAGCTCAGTGATAAAGTGCACCTATGTTCAATCCCCAGCACACACATATACAAAAAAGAGAATTTCTTCCTATATTATAAAATTAAAAGTTATATTATGTGAACTGAATTTTGAAATACTAGTGTGTCCCAGTATACCAGTATGTCTGGACTATTTAATATGTAAAACCTCTTTCTCAAGAGTTACTGTCAAGCTAGGCGTAGTGGTGCATGTAATCTAAGCCACTGAGGTGGGAGGATCATGAGTTTGAGGCCAACCTCAGCAATTTAGTGGGACCCTGTCTCAAAATTAAAAATAAAAAGGACTAGGATGTAGCTCAGTGGGAAAGGGCCCTTGGGTTCAATTCCTGGTACCACACAAAAATAAATAAATGGTGACTGCCAAATTATTTAACTAATGGTTTTCAAGGAAAAGATATCCCCCTTTTTTTTTCAGTAGAATGCTTTTGTGACTTAAAGGTTAAGTCGAAGCCATGGAACCTCCTGGAGTTTGCTAAGGAAGTTAATGTTTAGCCTCCTCTCTACTCATGGATATGTTCTGTAATTCACACACTGGAGACAGCCTGGCCAAGTGATTCATACTGAATGGCACTGTTCAGTAGGTGCAGTTTCTATATTTTACTAGAAACATGACTTCCTGCTTAATTTCAAAATATTCACATTACCTCCTTTGAGGTCTATTTATAGTATGTTCTATTTATGGAACTTAAAAAGTATTTCAGAAATGCACATATTAATCAGTGTGGAATTTTTCTTGTCCTTTTTCCTATGAGTTCAATCCCCAGTACCCCCATCCCCCCCCAAAAAATTGTTCTGGCTATTTCACTTCTTGTGACTTTCCATTTGTTTTATTTTTAAATTTCTTTTTAGTTATAGATGGACACAATATCTTTCTTTTTATGCAGTGCTGAGGATCAAACCCAGTGCTTCACACGTGTGAGGGAAGCACTGCACCACTGAGTTTCAGCCCCAGCCCCTCCATTTATGTTTTTTAATTAGTTTATTCATATATATAGATTATTCTGCTGGAATTTTTTTGTCTTTTAAGTTTTTATTTTGAGACAGAGTCTCAATAAGTTACAGAGGCTGGCCTCGCACCTGGAATCCTCGTCTCGCTTCCCAAATTATTTATTTATTTTTTTGGGTACTGGAGATTGAACTCAGGGGCACTCAACCTCTGAGCCACATCCCCAGCCCTGTTTTGTGTTTTATGTAGAGACAGGGTCTCACTGAGTTGCTTAGTGCCTCGCCGTTGCTGAGGCTGGCTTTGAACTCGCGATTCTCCTGTCTCAGCCTCCCTAAGTGCTGGGATTACAGGCGTGCACCACCGCGCCCGGCTGTGCTTCTTTTTTAAATTTGAATTTTCAGTTATTTGTCATTAATGATAGAAATGCAGTTGGTTTTTTGTATGTTGAATTTGTCAACTTGCTAAACTCATAAGTTTGTAGCTTTGTGTGTTTGTAGGTTTCTTGGGGTTTTTCTGCATAGGTAAATCATCTTGTGTGTCAGATAGAGATCGTTTTATTTCTTCCTGTCTAATATGGATCACCCTCCTTTATTGCACTGGCTAGGACTTTTTTTTTTAAATATTTTTTTAGTTGTAGATGGATATAATGTCTTTATTTTATTGCTTTGTATGTGGTGCTGAGGATTGAACCCAGGGCCTCACGCATGTGAGGCAAGCACTCTACCACTGAGCTATAATCCCAGCCCCGTGGCTAGGACTTTTAATATGATGTTGAGTAAGAGTGGTGAGAGTGGATGTCTTTTTTTGTTTCTGGTATTTGGCTTAAAGCATTCAGTCTTTGACATTACATGTTATTTAGCTGTTGTTTTTCAGATTGAAGATAGTTCCCGTTGTTTTCTATTTTACTGAGAGTTTTATCATTAATAGGTGCTGAATTTTGTTAAGTGCTTTTTTAGGGGCAGCTGTTGAAATGTTCATGTGATTTTTTTGTTAGTCTGTTGACATAGCGAATTATGTAGTTTTTTTTTTTTAATATTGAACCAGCTTTGTATTCTACGAGTTAAATCCCACTTGGTTGTGATGTATTATCCTTTTAATATATCGCTAAATTCTCATACATGCTATTTTTTAAAAAATTTTCTATTAGTTGGAGATGAACACAGTATCTTTATTCATTTAAAGTATTTTTTGTTTGTGTTTATGAAAGATATTGGTCTGTAGTTTCGTTGTAATGTCTTCATCTGATACTGGTATCAGAGTACTGCTGGCATCACGATGAATTGGAAAGTTTGCTGCTTTTTCTGTTTCTGCAGGTGATTGTGTGGAATTGGAATGATTCATTCTTTAACAGTTTGGTAGGAATGCCAGTGAAGCCATCTGGCCTTGGAGTTTTCTTTGCTGGAAGGAAAATTTTCTCACTATGAATTCAGTTTCCCTAATAGTTTATTGCAATTACAAATTCCTTTTGAATGGGCTTTGTTTTTCTCTCTTATGGACTTGGTTCCTTTTATTTGAGAGGTCCAATTTATGAACATAAAGTTCACAATAATCTCATTATTCTTTTAATATCTATATAATCTAGAGTAATGTGCTCATTGAAATTTATGTGCTCTCTCTCTCTTTCTCTCTCTCTCGGCCAAATTGTCAGAGGTTTATCAATTTAGTTGATCTCAAAAGAAACAGTTTTGGAGTTCATTGATTTATTTGTTAAATTTTTTGCATTTTTTTTTTTTTTTTTTTTTAGTACCAGGGATTGAACTCGGGATCTTAACCACTGAACCACATTCCCAGCCCTTTTAATCTTTTGACAGGATTTTGCTAAGTTGTTTAGGGCCTTGCTAAGTTGCTGAGGCTGGCCTTGAACTTGCAGTCCTCCTGCCTCAGCCTCCTGAGTCACTCGGATTATAGGTGTGCACTACCACATCTGACAGTTTATAGTTTTTCTCTTTTCTATTTTTTTGATTTCTGCTCTTTATTGTTTTCCTCCCACTTGCTTTGGGTTTAATGCACTTTTCTTATTTCTAGTTTCTGAAAGCAGAAATTTAAGATTATTGATTTAAGACCTTTCTTGTCTAATATAAGCATTAATTGCTATAAATGTCCCTCAAACAGTTTTTTTTTTTTTTTGGTACCAGGGATTAAACTCAGGGGCACTCGACCACTGAGCCACATCCCCAGCCCCATTTTGTGTTTTATGTAGAGACAGGGTCTCATTGAGTTGCTTAGCGCCTTGCTGTTGCTGAGGCTGGCTTTGAACTCGCGATTCTCCTGTCTCAGCCTCCCTAAGTGCTGGGATTACAGGCTTGCGCCACCGCGCCCGGCTAGTATCTTAATTTTTTAATGTGGTGCTGAGGATCGAACCCAGTGCCTCACACGTGCTAGGCGAGCATGCTACCACTGTGCCATAACCTCAGCCCGAGCCATGGATTTTTTTTTTTTTTTTTTTTTTTTTTTTTTTTTTGTGGTGCTGGGGATTGAACTCAGGGGCACTCGACCACTGAGCCACATCCCCAGCCCTATTTTGTGTTTTATGTAGCGACAGGGTCTCACTGAGTTGCTTAGCGCCTCGCCATTGCTGAGGCTGGCTTCTCAGCCTCCCTAAGTGCTGGGATTACAGGCTTGAGCCATCGTGCCCAGCTGCCATGGATTTTTGAAATGTAATAACTTTCAAACATTTTCCCAGTGTCCTTCTGTTTAACAGAATAGTTTAACTCCATTGTGGTCAGAGAACTTAGTATGATTAATTAAAAAAAGAAACTAAAATTGCTTTATGGCCTGAAATGTTGGGTGAATGTTCTGTTTGCAATTTGAAAAAAGGTGTATTCTGTTGCTGTTGAAAAGGGTGTTCCAGAAATGTCATTGAGACCAAGTTGGTTGATAGTGAGTGGTATTAAGTTTTCTGAATCTGCCTGATTTGTAGTCTACTTGTTCTGTTGATTGCTGAGAGGCAGCGAAGTCTGCAACTACTGTTTGGGTTTTATTCTTGTTCTTGCAGTTTCATAGGTTTATGCTACATGTATTTTGATGCTATGTTCTAGGTACATGAACATTTATAATTGCTTTGTCCTCATGGTTATTTAATCCATTTATCATTATGAAATGACTTCTAGCTCTGGTAATGTTCCTTGCTTTAAAAGCCACTCTTCCTGTAATCTCTGACTTGCGAGGCAGAGGCAGGAGGATTCCAAATTTGAGGCCAGCCTGGGCAATTTAGCAAGACTTTGTCTCAAACTATAAAAAAGGCTGTGGATGTAGTTCAGTGGCAGAGTGCCCCCAGGGTTCAATCTCCAGTACTACCAAAAACAAAAAAAAGCTATTCATTCATTCTTTCATCTCTCTTTGAGTTGGTGTGTTTGGACCATTCGCATTTTTGGGGGGGAGGGGTACTGAGAATTGAACTCAAGGGTACTCAACCTCTGAGGCACTCCCCAGTTCTTTTTTGTATTTTACTTAGAGACAGGTCTCACTGAGTTGCTTAGCGCCTTGCTGTTGCTGAGGCTGGCTTTGATCTTGCGATTCTCCTGTCTCAGCCTCCCAAAGTGCTGGGATTACAGGTGTGCACCACTGCACCCTGCTGGACCATTCACATTTAATATAATGGATATGATTGGGTGTCTGTTTGCTATTTTGTTATTTGTTTTCTTTGTATCTTCTCTTATCCCCCTTTCCCTTTCATATCTATTTTTGGACTGGTTGAATGTTTTTTCATGTTTGACATTAATTTATTGGCTTTAGTATCTCTGCTTTTTATAGTGATTGCTCTAGGAATTTCAAAACATATATCTGATTACTTAGAGTTAGCATTTCACCACTTTAAATAAAATGTAAAAACATCACAGCCACATAGGGACCATTTATCTACCCCCATCGTATAGTTGTTGTATATATCTATTTTTTGTTGTTGTTGTTGGTACTGGAAATTGAATTCAGGGGCACTCGACCACTGAGCCACATCCCCAGCCCTATTTTGTGTTTTATGTAGAGACAAGGTCTCACTGAGTTGCTTAGCGCCTCGTCCTTGCCGAGGCTGGCTTTGAACTCGCGATTCTCCTGTCTCAGCCTCCCTAAGTGCTGGGATTACAGGCGTGCACCACCGCACCCGGCTTGTATATATCTGTCTATACGTTGGAAACCCTGTAATCAGTGTTACAGTTTTTGCTTTCAACCGTACATATTTGAAAAAGCTTAGGAGGAGAAATAGCCTTTTTTTTCCTTGCTTTTTCCCCCCTTGGTTCTGGGGGTTGAATCTAGGGGCATTGAGCCACATCCTCAGCCATTTTTATTTTGAGATGAGGTTTTGGTAAGTTGCTTAGGTGCTTGCTAAATGGCTGAGGCTGGCTTTGAACTTGCGATCCACTTGCCTCTGCCTCCCAAGTCACTGGGATTACAGGTGTGCACCACTGCATCCAGCTCCCATTTTGGTTTTTGATTTACTCAGCTCAGCTGCTCACCATTTCTTTTCTTTCTTCATTCTTGAAGTTTCAGTTTTCCTTCTGGTAGCATTTCCCTTCATCATAAGACCTTTTACCATTTGTTTCTTTTTTTAAAATATTTTTTTAGTTGTTGATGGACCTTTATTCCATCTATCTATCTATCTATCTATCTATCTATCTATCTATCTATCTATCTATCTACATTTGGTACCAGGGATTGAACCCAGGGGCATTTAATCACTGAGCGCTTTTTGTATTTTATTTAGAGATAGGATCTCACTGAGTTTCTTAGGGCCTTGCTAAATTTCTGAGGCTGGCTTTCAACTTGCAATCCTTCTGCCTCAGCCTCACGAGCCACTGGTTTTACAGTTGTGCACCACGTCTGGCTATTTTATTTATTGAAAATTGGTGCTGAGAATCGAACCTAGCGCCTCACATGTGCTAGGTAAGTGCTGTACCACTGGGCCACAACCCCAGCCCTAGCCCCCCATTTGCTTTTTTTTCCCATTTTATTTATATATATATGTGTGTCTGTGTGTGTGTGTATTTATATTTTAGTTGTTGATAGACCTTTATTTTATATGCAGTACTGAGAATCGAACCCAGTGCCTTACACATGCTAGCCAAGTGCTCTACCACTGAGCCACAAACCCAGTGCCCCCCACACTCTTACCGTTTGTTATTTTTAGAGTAAATTCTCTTAGTTTTTCTTCATCTGAAATGTCTTTCTTTTACCTTAATTGTTGAAGGATACTTTCGCTGGATATTGAATTCTGGGTTGACATTTCTTTAAGTACTTTATTATTTTTTTTTTTGGTACCGGGGATTGAACTCAGGGGCACTCGACCACTGAGCCACATCCCCAGCCCTATTTTGTGTTTTATGTAGAGACAGGGTCTCACTGAGTTGCTTAGCGCCTCGCCGTTGCTGAGGCTGGCTTTGAACTCGCGATTCTCCCTAAGTGCTGGGATTACAGGCTTGAGCCACCACGCCCGGCTTCTTTAAGTACTTTAAAGACACAGTTCTGTAGTTGTTTGATTACTGCAACACTTAAAGTTTGGGGCTGATACAATCACATTTATGTTTTATAGGGAGATGCATTGCTTTTATGTTCTCATTGTAGGCTGTATTCTTTATCATTACAAATCATTTTTAAGAGTTTTTAAATTTTGCTTTGAACTAAACCTTTATAAATTTTCTTTTTTATTTCCTATAAGGCAAAGTTTACCTGGGGATAGAATAAGCAGTTAGAAATGTGTATTTGAAGTTTAGAAGAGAAAGGTCTGGAGCCGGGCACAGTGGTGCAAGCCTGTAATCCCAGCACTTAGGGAGGCTGAGATAGGAGAATCGTGAGTTCAAAACCAGCCTCAGCAACGGCAAGGCGCTGAGCAACTCAGTGAGACCCTGTCTCTACATAAAACACAACATAGGGCTGGGGATGTGGCTCGGTGGCCGAATACCCCTGAGTTTAATCTCCAGTACCCCCCCCCAAAAAAAAAAAAAAAGAAGAGAGAGGTCTGGGTGGAGAAATGCACTTAGAAATCATTGATATTGGGGCTGGGATTGTGGCGCAGTGGTAGCATGCTCGCCTAGCACGCGTGAGGCACTGGGTTCGATCCTCAGCACCACATAAAAACAAAGATATTCTGTCCACCTAAAACTAAAAGATAAATAAATAAATATTTTTTTTTAAAAAAAGAAATCATTGATATTTTGATGGTTTTGAGTCCGTTGATAACTGGGGGAAAGTGAGGGCAGCTGGTTGGGAAGAACTGGCATGTGCGAGAGGGTTGTGTGAAGATTGTCATGAGTGACAGTGGAAAGCTTGAGAAGGAGATAGGGCTTTGTAAGGCTGGGGTTGCGGCTTAGTGGTAGAGCGCTTGCCCAGCATGTGTGAGGCATGGGGTTCGATTCTCAGCACCGCATATAAATAAATAAAGTCCATTGACAACTAAAAAATATTTAAAAGGAAGAAAGAAGGACATAGTAGCCATTGTGGTGGCACACACCTGTAATCCTAGTGGCTCAGGAGGCTGAGGCAAGAGGATCGTGAGTTTGATGCCAGCCTCAGCAATTTAGTGAGACTGTCCAAAAAAGAGCTGAAATGTGGCTCAGTGGTTAAGCACCCCTAGGTTCAATACCCAGTACCAAACAAACAAATAAATAAAAGAAAAATGAAAGACATAGTAACCAGAGGTGACAGAGGTTTTTTTTTTTTTTTTTTTTTAAATATTTTTTTAGTTGTAAATGGACACAATGTCTTTATTTTATTGCTTTGTATGTGGTGCTGAGGATCGAACCCAGGGCCTCACGCGTGCGAGGCAAGCGCTCTACCACTGAGCTACAATCCCAGCCCCGTGACAGAGGTTTTTAAAGTAGGTGGTATGTTATAGTAATGTCCCTCCTAAGGATCAGTTGATGTTTTGAAGTTTTGCTAGTTTTTGTTAAAAGAGAATTCTTAATCGTATTCTCTATTCAGGCTATAAGATAACACTTCCTATTCGCTTTATTTATATATTTGTTTATTTAGTACTGGGGATTGAACTCAGTGGTATTTATTGAAGAAAAACCAAGTAATTGAAATAAAAACAAGGAACTTTAGAACAAATCTTTTGAACTTTTTTTTAGGTACGGGGGATTGGGATTGAACTCAGGGGCACTTGACCACTGAGCCACATCCCCAGCCCTATTTTGTGTTTTATGTAGAGACAGGGTCTCACTGAGTTGCTTAGCGCCTCGCCCTTGCTGAGGCTGGCTTTGAACTCGCGATTCTCCTGTCTCAGCCTCCCTAAGTGCTGGGATTACAAGCGTGTGCTTCTGCGCCCGGCTTAAATATTCTTTTTGCTCAATAATTTGATAGTAAATTGCAGATAACATGACACTTTACCTTCAAATAATTCATGTTCTAAAACTTGATACAGTGGCATAACCCTTCGTGTCACATTTCCCGAGGTGCCCTTACTGCTGTTTCATCCACCTCCTCCATTTAGAATTCACTCAGGGATCATGTAGTTGAATATACTTGACATCTCTTTTTTTTTTTTTTAAATATTTATTTATTTTTTAGTTGCAGGTGGACAGGATATCTTTATTTTATTTTTGTGTGGTGCTGAGGATCGAACCCAGTGCCTCACGCATGCTAGGCGAGCACGCTACCACTGCGCCACAATCCCAGCCCCCACTTGACATCTCTTTAGCACCTTTAATTTAAAGAAGTTTTGTCACCTTCTTCAGGGAAGTTTCTTTGTGACAGTGACATTTTCTAATTGTCTAGGCCAGTATCTTATCAAATGTCTGGCCGTTGGGATTTGTCTGGTTGGTTTCTACATGCATAGATTCAGTTCAGATGCCTTTGGCAGGGATACTCTGTAACTGATTTTGTGTCCCCAGCACATTTCATCAGGAGGCACACCATTGTCCTGTTATTGATGGTGATAAGTTTGATCACTTGATAAAGGTAGCATCAGCCAAATTTCTTCCTTTAAATCCTCCCTCCTTTTGGGGGATTACTGGGTTTGGAATCCAACAGTGCTTTACCACTGATCTACATCCCCAGCCCTTTTTAAAATTTTGAGTTAGAGTCTCACTTGGTTGGTAAGGCTGTCCTCAAATTTGTGATCCTCCTGCGTCAACCTCCCAAGTTGCTGGGATTTGGGATTACAAGTGTGTGCCACCACACTTGGCCACATGGTTTTTAACACTAGAGGAGGAAGGACAATGTGGTAGTAAAGAGCGTAAACTTAGGAAACAGGTGGGTCTGTGTTTTAGCTATCCTCTGTGGTACTGGCTGTTACCTTAGACAAGGCATTTAGCCTCTATAAGCATCTTTGAGAGGAAGTAATAACAGTACCTACTTCATGGAGGTTATCTGAGGATAAAATGAGGTAATGTATTTAAAAGTGCCCAACATAATTCCTAACATATACAAGCTTTTGTATTATTACTGGGATGAAAGGATAGGGAATGGGGGCAGATGGAATGTACTAGAAGAGTAACCTTATGCTGGATTGGGACACTATTCCAGATCAAAGGATAAAGCCTTGTTATTTTTGGCAAATTAATTTCCTTCCTTCCTTTCTTCTGGAGATCAAACCCAGGCCTTCATGCATGCTAAGGCACTCTACACTGAGCTATACTGCCAATCCCTTGTTCTGTGTGTGTATACACACACACACACACGCACATACACACACACATTTAATTTTATTTTAACTTTTTGGTATTAGGAATTGAACTAAGGAGCACTTTACCACTGAGCTATATTCCTAGTCCTTTTTATTTTTTTATTTTGAGACTAGGTCTTGCTAAGTTTCTGAGTTTAGCCTTGATTTTTTTTTTTTTGGTACCAGGATTGAACTCAGGGGCACTTGATCACTGAGCCACATCCCCAACCCTATTTTGTATTTTATTTAGAGACTGGGTCTCACCAAAGTTGCTTAGTGCTTCGCCGTTGCCAAGGCTGGCTTTGAACTCACAATTCTCCAGTCTCAGGCTCTCAAAGTGCTGGGATTACAGGCGTGCGCCACTGTGCCCAGCTTGGCCTTGAATTTTTTTTTTTTTTTGGTACTGGGGATTGAACTCAGAGGTACTCGACCACTGAGCCACATCCCCAGCCCTATTTTGTGTTTTATGTAGAGACAGGGTCTCACTGAGTTGCTTAGCACCTCGCCATTGCTGAGGCTGGCTTTGAACTCGCGATTCTCCTGTCTCAGCCTCCCTAAGTGCTGGGATTACAGGCTTGAGCCA